>JAMQGT020015134.1:0-23807 GCA_024447675.2 Pterophyllum scalare
ATGTTTGTGGTGTGTGTGTGTGGGTGTGTGTGAAGTTTGTGGTGTGTGTGTGTGTGGATGTGTGGTGTGAGGTGCTTGTTTTGTGTGTGTGTGTGTGTATTAGAGTGAGAGTGTGATGTTTATTGTAATTGTATGTGTGGGTGTGATATTTGTTGTCTTTTGTATGAGGGTGGGGGTGTGTCATGAGGTAATGATATTTTATATCCATAGGATATAAGGTAAACTTGAGTGTCATCATAATGTTGATGTCTCATAATGTTTGTGTAGAAAGCACAAAACAGTGTTAGTCATCGTGAACTGAAAGACAGACTGATTGTATTTTTACACTTGGTGGGATGTTAACTTGGTGATCTTAATTTTGGAACTGTGACTTCTATTATGTTAAGTGGTTGTTTAATTTCCAGTTTATTGTAGTTTTTGAAATTTTGAGTTTTGTTTATCTTCAGAGATTCCTTTATTGTTACATTATGTTTAGTTTAACTTCCCTTGTCTTGGTCTCGTTCTGTACACTTGTGCTCCCGGGTGTTTCGATTCCCTCCTTTTTACCCCTTGTGAATTTATTGTCCATGTTCCCTCCTGCTCTTTGTCGTGTCGTTGTTGGTAGCTCTCTGCTCGTGTTTGTGTCTTGCTTTTTCATGGCTGCCTGAAGTTCCTTGTTGTTTTTGGATTACGTTTCTTTGGGAGAGAGTTTGTACTTTCTGCTAAGGAATCAAGATTTGTTCAAGTCAAGTTCAAGTAAGGGGTTCACACTGGGGTCCACACTTTGACAAATTTGTCCATGGGTATGAATTAGAGAAAATGCTTGACGTCATGTCTAATGCTCAAAAAGAAATGTGGATTCTAGATGTAATGAGTGGTCAGCAAGATTAGAAAACTTGCTTACTAGCTTACTAGCGTGAATCTATTTCAATAAGAATAATATTCAATTTATAGTTACAATTTTCTTCAAAAGAGGGTAAAACTATACTATGATGAAGGCTTTTCGTATCCTGTTGATCTTGTATACTTCTAGGCATTCCAGGATCCATGTGTGAGGTATTGAGTCTTAGGTGTTCTTGTACTCAATCCAGGCAGTGCACAGGTTGGTCAGTCTGTTCTCTCTACCAGTAGCTGGTGTTTTGCACCTCTGGTCTTATAATTGATCCATGTGCCGTTCATCTTACCTGCTATGATACCGCACAGGAGCTTCCATGTTGTATTAAGAAGGTTATTGGCCAGTAGTCAGATGGGACCAGTCCCATCCTGTAGTCATTGAACATTGTTGTTGTGTGTTGCATCCTTCTCCTCTATGCTCTTCCAATATTGCTGTGTCTCCAGCCTTGGTGGGGAGGCTGGTCTCAACATCTGTGAGCCTTTGCTTGTCAGTTTCTGAGGCCTGAGGTATGGACAGCTTGTTGTACTTACTAGGCACCAGTTTCTTCACCACACCATTTTGCAGTTCTGATAGCTAGCTAATTTCCCACTATGTTACCTTGATTTTGGCCTCTACTCTTCTTTTCCATGAAGGGTAGTGCTCCATGGAATGACTGTCTATCATACATCTTATATCTGAGAGAGAGGGGTTACACCTCATGTAAAAAAAAAAAAAAAGCGATTTATGAGGGATAATAAACTATGATTTATTACATGTCATAACTTTATGACTGGAAATAAAGTTACAATAATAATAATAATAATTCATATTTTATAATACATATGTATCATAAATGGACAGTGCTGGGTATGCCAGCAATGTGCTTTGCTGTCAAAATGTTATGGAAGAGGTCTAGGTCTAGGATGAGGATTAGGAGGAACCCAGGGCCAACCACACCAGCATATTCTCTCACAAGGGGTCTGAGGATCTCATCTCGGTACCTAATGGCAGTCATGCTACCTCTGGCAAATACATGGAGGGCTGTGTGGCCCTCCAAAGAAATGCCACCCCACACCATTACTGACCCACTGCCAAACCAGTCATGCCGAACGATGTTTCAAGCAGCAGATCGCTCTCCACGGCTTCTCCAGACTCTGTCACATGTGCTCAGTGTGAACCTGCTTTCATCTGTGAAGAGCACAGGGCCCCAGTGGCGAATTTGCCAATCCTGGTGTTCTCTGGCAAATGTCAAGTGTCCTGCAAGGTGTTGGGCTGTGAGCACAACCCCCATCTGTGGACGTCGGGCCCTCATACCATCCTCATGAATTAAGTTTCTAACCGTTTGTGCAGACACATGCACATTTGTGGCCTGCTGGAGGTCATTTAGCAGGGCTCTGGCATTGCTCCTCCTGTTCCTCCTTGCACAAAGGCGGAGGTAGCGGTCCTGGTGCTGGGTTTTTGTCCTCCTACGGCCTCCTCCACATCTCCTGGTGTACTGGCCTGTCTCCTGGTAGCGCCTCCAGCCTCTGGACACTACGCTGACAGACACAGTAAACCTTCTTGCCACAGCTCGCATTGATGTGCCATCCTGGATGAGCTGCACTACCTGAGCCACTTGTGTGGGTTGTAGAGTCCGTCTCATGCTACCACGAGTGTGAAAGCACCACCAACATTCAAAAGTAACCAAAACATCAGCCAGAAAGCATAGGTACTGAGAAGTGGTCTGTGGTCCCCACCTGCAGAACCACTCCTTTATTGAGTGTGTCTTGCTAATTGCCAATAATTTCCACCTGTTGTCTATTCCATTTGCACAACAGCATGTGAAATTGATTGTCAATCAGTGTTGCTTCCTAAGTGGACAGTTTGATTTCACAGAAGTTTGATTTACTTGGAGTTATATTGTGTTGTTTAAGTGTTCCCTTTATTTTTTTGAGCAGTGTATTTCTCCACAGTCGTGATCCTCTGTCCGCTATTAATAATGCTCTAGCTAAACTCCAGTCTAATCAAGTACAAATACCCACAGAGCTATTAGATAAGATAAAAAGGTTAAATCAAATGACACCAGAAAACTATTGTAAACCAAATATTTCAGCCTGTTTAGAAAATCAAACCATCATTTGCAGAAGCCATAATTCCCCAGCAGGAGGGCAGGGTTCAACAAAACCAGGACATGGGATGTAGTTCGACACTCCTTGATATAGTTTCCTGAAGTAAATTCAATAACCTTCAAATTAGACAGATTTTAATTTTCCCGGATCCCAAAAATGTGTCTAATTTGAAGGTTATTATTATCAAAGTATGATGAGTAGTGCAAATGAGGTGGTAAACAGGATTTTAACACATGCCCAGCCAGGCAGTGTGGTCCAACTTGAACTACGTGGCCAGGAACTCCAAAATAATGTTTCTCCATTTATTAGGACCCATAGAGATTAAATAAATTTATCTGAATTTGATCAGTTGTTACTCAGGGCTGTACAGTCTAATTGTTCTCTGTTCATGGATGCCTCTTTGGAGCAAATCGCTAATTGTGAGAACGCCCAGAGGCAGTGGTAAAAGGCTGTTGAAAAAAAATTGAACAATGAAATAATTAGGAAAGACATTTTCTGTATATTGTTTACATCACCAATCATGTGTATTTTGCAATCAACCTGGCACACCTATTTAATCTTCAATTAAACAATTCTCAGACCAAGGCTTTAGGGAGAGAGATTCAGACAAGGGCTGGGCTGACAGGGCATACACCTGTGAGCTTTAATGATATTCAATAATTTTAAACAGCTCTGGATTGCGAGATGGTGGTATTTTACAGAGATGAAGATATCCGAGATATAACAAAATTTCATACAGGATCCCCTAGACGTGATAAAAATTTGTTTCTATTTCTGTTTCAGAACCATTAATATACCATTAAAAATCTAAAAGTGTTTCTAGGTACACATGCATTGCTACCCTGGTCTTAATAACCCAGCTTCTCATTATTGCCAAGGTCACTGTGCTGTATGCATGGAGCCTGAGTGCTTGGTAGATATTAGTCCAGAAACATGTAACGACTGCAATCGTGTCTGCAGGTGTAGAGCTTGTTACATAGATAATAAAAACCTAAAACAGAGAAGTGACAGGTTAGTGACTGTCAAATTTACAAAAAATGTAAACAATGTGCAAGGATGTATTATGTACCCAAAAAAGTCAACTCTCATAAATGTGACTCACTCAAATGTATTATATGTGGTCTGGAGATCTCGGAGGCTGGGCCCTTCAGGGTTATTTATTGGTTGATATAACGCTTTCATGCACAGAGTACCTGCAATTGATGTCCAGGATACTGCCTCACCAGTTGCACTGTGTTCATCTGCCTGACAGGAAAGAGCATAATGTCTACATGTCTGAAAAGAAACTTGGCAATGATGAAAACCCTGGTCAGCAGCAAGGTTGTAATAGTTTTGGATTTTACATTATAGTTTAGTTTTAGTTCATTTTTACTTTTTTTTTTCTAATGCAGTTAGTTTTAGTTAGTTTTCAGAGTGGTTTTGCTCATTTTTATTAGTTTTTATTTTTGGTTTCGTGCTTAGTTTAGTTTTCGTTAGTTTTAGCATAAGTTTTAGTTTTTTCATAGTTAGTCAGGTGCAAGATTCAAGGTGCAAGAATGACTATTGTGTAATAAAAACTTGACAAAAGATCCCGTTACAAAATTGTATTCAATAAACAACTGTTTACAAGACAGCAGCTTTATGTGCTAAATGTGTTCAATATTAAGGTCACACATGAACACATTTAGCACATAACAGGGAGAAAAATAAATTAAAACAAACTCCAAAACCCAATAAACTCTACAATAAACTTCAGCATCAGTGCAGTAGATTAACAACACCTCCATGTGGTATATAACATCAGAATACAGCAAATGTTTGAAAAAAATAAACTGAACTCTTTGAAGGAATCAAAGCTCAAATCCTGCTGCATCCTGTTGTTATCCACCACATGAAGCTGGTTCTGTTTTGGAGCTGCTCACAGAGCTAGCATAATTACAGTAAATGCTCGCTAATTAGACTTCAGCACTGGGTCTTTGTGGGGCCTCTGTACACAACCCCGCATTTATATCCGCCTTCACGCTTGTATAGCTGAATTATGTGTGTTAATTACCTTGTGGTCATGAGTCGGTGTTTTATATGCGGTGCTAGGTGGGACTTTACTTCCTCTTTGGGTTTCCGTAGCCACCTTGTGCGCGCTTCTCAGGTGGACTTTGATGTTGGTGTTTTTTTTTTTTTCACAAAAGAATCAGAAAGAAGAGACACTGACTCAAAAAGGCAGCTTTCTACTACCTCTACCCACAACAGTTTTACCCACTGTAGCTGAGCTAGTCACAGGGGCAATTTGAAGACAGCTCACTTTCTTTTGTGAAGATGCAGAAAACATGATTAATCTCCCTGGACCAGATAAAACATCTGCATGAACTCAGGCGATATTCAGGAGTGACAAATATCAGACAGAAAACCAAATCTGATTTAGATCAGAAAATGGAAGAAATAATACATGATGCAAAGTTATTGCCTGACAAAAAGATTAAAAAAATTATAATATGCTTTTACAAAGATATCTCAATTAAAAAAACAAAAGGATGCTGAAACCACAGAAATAATTCTCACTCTCCCTAAACAACCTGAGAGAAGTCCAGAATCTGAGAGATTCTGAGCCTGAGGAAAATACTGTGCTAAGTGATGTTGTAAGCAACATAAACCCTTGCTTTAAGAGAATCCATGAGTCTATTATGCATAAACTGACACAATCCAGAAGCAGGAGTGGTTGGAATACACACGAAGAGCTCATATACAAGAATACAGCTGTCAGAGGCAGCCACATGCTCATTTAAGTTTAAGTTTTTAGCAACATCCTGCAAAGTTAAGCATTCACAAAGGCATCTTGGTTTGCAGGATCTTTAAATTTATTATCAAACTTAAAAACCTCACTTTTCACATGGGTAACAAAGAGTCAAGGCACAAGGAGACGCCCTCTAGTGGAAGAAGAAGGAGGAGGAGGAGACTGTTACCACTGTCACCAAGGTGGCTGACTTTTTCATGAAATAAGATATATTCTCAATAAAGATTTGGTGTTATTTGACGTTACCTTTGTTTAGCTTACCTTAGTTAAAAAACTCATGCCCATACTAGTTTGTAACAACTCTGGAATGCCACTTTGCCTCAAGATGGTAGCAAAATCCTTGCTGATGTCTACATTGGTTCATCAATCACTGTTAACAAGTAATTAACGCCATTATTGTGCTTAGTCAAGTTCTGCATGTCACAAAGATCTGCTTGGAATTGATTCAGAGGGCAAGGGACTCATAATGTGCTTTTTTCAATATATCAGTCTGTACTTGTTAGTGCGTTGTCCAAAAATATTTTTGAGGTGCAGGTGTAATTTATTTAGTAAATGAACTTCAAGTTTAAAAATATTTTATTTCACACAAAACACACATTTAAAGATGACATAAAAATATTTTAATAAACACCTTGGAAACTGTGTTTAAAGGCACAAAGGTAAACAATAAAGAGATAAAAATGAAAACAAACAGTAACAAATATGGCAATAAAAAAGCTAATGAAAAACAAGAAAAGCTAATACAAAACTTTTATATATAGCTAATAAAAATCAAAATGAAAACAATTAGAAGCAAATATGAACCTAAAAAAATCAACGTTTAAAAACTTTTGCATATTTAAAAAAAAAACGAAAAAAACAAACACAAATAAATAAATATAAGATGCCTGGAAACTGGGGGACCACCACTGAAGCTCATGTCCCTTGGGGGTGTGCAGCATAGAGTTCCAACCATCTGGGGACGGCACCTCAGCTGCACCAGTGCAAGCTTCCAACTCTGAATGCATCGGGAATGATGCAGTGGTCAGGGGTGCCCCCAGCCGTGATTGTCACACACTGATGAGGGTCAGAGGTTTGCCAGGGGGTGAGCGGATGCCTTTAAGGGGTGTAGTGATCTGGGGTAAACAGTGGGTGAGGATGGGGATGAGGGGCAGAGCTTTGTTTAAAAATTAACAGCTTTAAACACAGGCACCACATTCTTCTCTCTCTGGCTCTGATTAAAGAGCTCATCGATTTTAGGTGACACCATTTTTACAAGGCGGTGCTGGTCTTACGTGTTCCCCTCTTTCTTCTTTTTTTATCTCATCCACCACAGTCTGCGTGCATTGTTGTTTTTGTTTTTTAACCTGTCATGTCTGGCAGTTTTTGCAATCAGAATTATGATCCGAATGCACCATTATACCAAACATGTTGGCTTTTACAAGAACAGCTCTATAGGTTTTCTATAGGCTATTCTTGTTAAGGTTTGTAGTTTTATTTTTATTTTATTTATTCATGCCAGGTATGACAGGCAGGAAAGAAGGGGTATAAGAAGAGAGATAGAGAGAGAAAGAAAAGAAAAAGAGAGAAAGAAAAAAAGGGGTAGAAAACAGAAAAATAATAGGAGAAAGGTACAAACACACATACACATATTCACCTATATATATAGAATAGAATAGAATAGAATAGAATAGAATAAATAGAACAGAACACCCTTTTATTGTCATTGTACATGGTACAACAAAATTGTGCATGCTCCAGTACAGTCTGTTTCTTCGCGCTGAAGTATAGGAAAAATAAAATAAATAAAGTGGAAATTACTGACTGTACAAATAGAAACTGTACATTACTGTGCATAAAATACACATTAAAAATACATTAAATACACAAACTGTACATTGAATTTCACATGCATATACATATACACACAATCTTGCTGTGGTTTGTAGTAATGTGTGTGTGTTGTGCGCCTCTGTCATGGAACGTGCTCAATAATGAGGGCAAGAAGCCACAACCACACCCCTCAGGATCCAGAGGCAAACGGGGAAAGACACAGGGGATCTGGGCCATCCACGGCCCATTAGGAGCTCAGAAGACCTGAGGCCATACGTCCTGATTGCAAGATAAATATATATATATATATATATATATATATATATATAAAATATATGTGTGTGTGTGTGTGTGTGTGTAAAAATATCTGCGATAAAAGTATTCATGCAAAAGTGGCCATCTTGCTACTTTTTTGGACACATTTTCTTTAAAATGTTCACATTTTCTTCAAAGCTCACGTTTTCCCACAAAATGTTGACACCAAAGCACATTAACAGCCATTCCATAGATACACAGCACTGTCTGTTTATAATACATACGTACATATTATGAATGCATTATAAATCACACATTATAAATAAATAACTTTTTTCACATAAGGTGTAACCCCTCCCTCTCATCCAAGCATCTCAAAAATCATTGTTGGCTCAGCTGGTTGGTTTCAGTGATGGTAGCAGTAGTATTCCCCACTCGCCCTGTGGGTGGTCTTTGTCTTCACAGCTTGGATCCTCTACCAGAGGCCTGAGACCCTGATGGTTCTGCAGACTATCTTAGCTGTTCCCAGGACTGTGCACCTTTGGACAGAGATCTTGGATGTTGTTCCTGGAGTCTCCTGTTGCCACTCTCGCAATTTCAGGGTCACTGCCCAGAGTGTTCCAGTTACCACGGAGATTACTGTTATCTTCACTTTCCACACCCTCTCTAGCTCTTCTCCCTGTCATTGGTATTTATTGAGTTTCTCCTGTCCCTTCTTCTTGTTGTTGCCATCATTTGGTGTTGTTACATCTACGCTTTCTTCCTACAACCACTACTTTAACCAGTTGGCTAGCCATCACTAGTTTTTCCGTCTGTATCTGGAAGTCCCACAGGATCTTAGCTCAGTCATTCTCAACCACCTGTGGGGGTATATGCCATTTTGACCTTGGAACTTCCAGGTCCTTCTCAGCACTGTTTCTGTATACAGTGTTATGGCGTTCCACATTTGCCCTGCCTGCTAGCATCTTGCACCCTGCTGTTATGTGCTGGATTGTCTCTGCATAACTTGCACCTGGGGTCTTGCCAAGTGTATTAGACCCCAGCATGTATTGATCTTGGCCTTAGAGCTTGTTCCTGTGCTGCCATGATTAGTGCCTCCATGCTATCTTTCACAATGGTACCTTGACATACAAGTATAATTTGTTCTGTGACCTAGCTCGTAACTTAATTTGGTCGTATGTCAAATCAAATTTTTCCATAAAAATGAATTGAAACATCATTAATCTGTTACCACCCCTCAAAATCCACAACAATTTTTTACATTTTTACAGTAGAACTTTGTTAACAACAAATAATGTATAAAAAAATAATAATACTGTATACAGTATAACAAAAGATAATGTAAAGAAATAAACTGGTTTTATTAAGTGAAAGTCAGAGGAAGATGCTGGCAGAGATGGAGGTGGAGGAGATCACTAAACTTAATGCTCCCTTTCTTCACTTCACTTCACTGACCTTTGCCTATTTCGGCACACTTTCCTCTCTTTCTCTTGCAGGGCGTTTCAATAAAAGCAGGTCCAAGGAGGTTTTTTTCAACCTTCTTTTCAAAGTGTTCCGAAAATGAGTGAGGCAAGTGTCGTTACACAAGGCCAATGCACGACCTGTTGTGTGTTTTTTTCAATGGACTCTGTATTTTTCACTCACTCATAACTCAGATATTCGCTCGCAACACAAAGCAAAAATTCATCCAAGCGATATATATATGATTCCCCACTCGCTGTGGGCGGTCGTTGTCCTCCTCCAAGCTCGGGTCATCTGGGGGTCCTGTCCTGTTGAGTTCTTGAGCTAATCTGAAGGCCACATGATGGTTGGAGGTCTGTAGGTCCAGTCTTGTATGAAATGAACAACTTTTTCTTTCAAGAGTCTGAGAAATGATGTTTCCCGCGCATAGTCTAATGCTCTGTTGTAGCTTGCTGCCCCCAAAATGAAAGAATGGTGAACTTGCTTGGCCTTGGCTAGTTGTCTTGCTACCCTCCAGAATGTTTTTCAGCAGTGTGTGTGTGTGTGTGTGTGTGTATACACACTTTGCAAACCTCCACATTGCTGTTTTCAGTGTGTTGCAGGTCCTTTAGAGATATGAATCAGTATTTTTTGGACTCATGGGTTAGATAGATGTACATGCAATTACACACAGCCTCCTGCAGCGCATGTAATGCACGAGTTCTTTTTACAAGTGCTTAATAGCATGGATGATTCCAACCAGTATAAATCTGAAAAACAAATCAGTCACTACAATGCACAAGTGCATAGAATGGGGAAGCATTGTGGAAAATAATTCACGTGTTGATGTGTTTATCCAGCAGTTGAAGCCCTGTAATAATACAGATAATATCAGTGGGGATAT
Organism: Pterophyllum scalare; assembly: GCA_024447675.2. Classification (NCBI taxonomy): domain Eukaryota; kingdom Metazoa; phylum Chordata; class Actinopteri; order Cichliformes; family Cichlidae; genus Pterophyllum; species Pterophyllum scalare. Next base: position 10,140 of record JAMQGT020015134.1, read on the forward strand.
TACAAGCCTCCTTGTCTGAAAATGATGTGCCAGCAAAAGAGTATGGTGAGGACATGAACAAAAGACAATGTGTTGATCATTTATTCTATTTCAGTTGGCCAAGGAAAGGAAATTTTCCTTCTTTTTTTTTTTTCCACATAAGGAAAAATTAGTTATTCAACTATGGAGATTTTATGGTAGTGGATATGGGGGCTGCTGATAATTTCTTTGTGTAAAAACAAGCAAGGGATATGTATTGTTATTGTGGATTGTGTGATTTTTGTCTGCTACAAAAGCTGCAATTAGTGTGTCTTAAAAGTTTTTTTTAGAATGAAAGCATTTACAATATATTGTGTCCAATATATTGCCAATGTCCAACTTCTGATTATATATAGCAGCTGGATAGTGTAGTGCACATTATCATCTTTTGAACAATAGGTCCGAGGTTTGAATTCAGGGCATGCATCTAGAAAGGGTCCCTAGGCTATACCCCCCCCCCATGCTACCTAACCTAAGCCTACCTTATTTTATTATATAAAAAGTAAATTAAAGCTGGTAATAGGAGGTGGTTACTTATGTGATATTGCTCATTACTCTAACCTAAATTTACTGCTCTTGTATCGAAGTTTGTGTCAAGTGTCAAGTGAGTCACATATTGGCATTAGCACTTTACATATGACTGGGTAGCAGTTAGCACGGGACACTCTGGGCAGTGACCCTGAAACTGGGAGAGTGGCAACAGCAGATTCCTGGAACAACATCTGAGATCTCTGTACAGAAGAGTGTGGTCCTAGGAATAGCTAAGGTACTGCCCAGCACCATCAAGCTCTCAGGCCTCTGGTAGAGAACCTGAGCTAGGAGTAGTACACCTGCCCACCCACAGATTGTGGGATGAATGATTTGGTGCGGGCCTGTACACACACAGTCGTGACACTCAGGCTTTCCACAAAGATCATTTATTGTTATATTTGTCACGGTTACACATTCTTGACTGTTTTACCAGCAGGCCTCCACCACAGCTCTCCTTCCTCTCCCCCTGCAAGCTACTGCATAAAAATACACAAAACACATAATCAAACTCGTGTCAGGCAGCTGCGCGCTCCTTGTCTTCCCCGACACCCCTCCCTGAACCCACTGCCCCACCTCTCCCATGCAGCCAATATATGTATTTAGTTTTTCATATACTACTTCTGCATTTTGGCTTAACTGTTGTTTAATAATGGCATGTCATAATATGCCATGTTATTCATGTGAGTTTGTATTTACCTAATTTAAAGACTGTAGGAGTGTACTAAGAAGCAAGATTTTTGGCTTAGCAAGTTATGTTGAGCTTGAAAGTCAGTTTTCTGTGTCACAAACATGGCTAAATTACCATGGTAACTGATGCTCAACACGTAACATGTTCGAGGAGCAGATTATGTTCCAAGTTCAAGTTGAAAATTGGTTGGCAATGCCATGTTTTCATCAGTTCTTCTATTTATACCATGTTCTAAGTCTAATATAGAGTCTCTGCTGGAGGAATGTGTTTTATAAGTTAAATTGTACCTTACTAAAACCACTGAACGAACTGTTTTGCATTGCATTATCATGGGAATGCACATGTAGTAGTTTGGTGGTGCAGAAAATGTAAATATTGTTATACTTGATTCTAATTTGTTGCTAATTATTTCTTATACTGCTGGAATTGTGGCTAGTAGAACACCGAACACAAACCAAGAACACATTCAATCAATGAAATTAATTTCACAAACCAAAGCGATTTCCACATTTCTTTTATTATGCTATGGACAGCAACTTTCAATGTTTAAATTTATCCAGGTTAATGTTTCAGAAGCTCTAACGTGCAGCTGTCACCTTTGAAATAAACAGCAGCACTGAGAGCGCATTTAGCGATAAAATATTTAACTTGGATTCAAATATTTACTGCCACGTGCACTAAATCACCAGAGTAATGAATAATAATCTCGTCTTTTTTGCAGCTGTGCTGCATTGCACTGTTTTGTCTTTTAAACATTCTTTATAGATTTTTAATCACTACTTAAGCATCATCATCATCATCATCATATGATAGCATCTCTGACTGAAGGAGGCAGCACTCATTTTGTGCTGACAGTGATCCGTGAAACATTAGTTTTTATGTGAGTGTGCAAAGACTCTGAATACGATCATGCCTTAAAAAATAGGAAAAAGACCTGACACAGGACCTGAGAAATGCATCTGGCCCTACAGTTGAGCCATCAACTCCTCGCTGAAGCCTCATCAAAAATCGTCTCATTGGAAAGGCGCATGTCACAAAGCCATTCTTAAGAAAGGAAAACAGGTGTCTGTTGGATTTGATTTGCAAACTGATTTGCAAACAGAATATGTCAGAAGATGTTATGGTAATATCTGAAATTTAGCAAAGAACCTGGCAGCCATTTTGCTTTAGAAGATGAATTGCAGGTTATCAAATAAGTATTTCTAGCTTTTTTATTTTGAAGCATTAAACATCCATTCTTTGTCTCAGTCACCACAACCTTTGATGCATATTTTGTATTTAATTTATTGTGGTTATTGGCAATACATTCTCGCGTGCTAAGTAGCTTTGAGTTGCAAAACCTGTTGACTTAGCAAACGGCAGTGTATTTGATTAATAGAGTATTACTGCGTGGATATGGTGTTTATGATATTTTGAGCCAGCAATTGTCAGTCCAGAAGCAATTGTAAACATATCTGGCATGTTGTGACACTGTAGATAGCGGCTGCATTGAACAGAAACAAAACGGCTGTCTGTAATGTAATGAGGAAGCGTGTACATGCATATGCCTGTCTGTGCTGACAGATAGCTAGCTTAGGTTCAGTAATGTGGTGTTAAAGTTATATGTAATGTGAATGCTTGAAAGGATGGTGGAAAACTTTTAGAATGGGCCTACTGCCGTCTTCAACTTCATGTCGTCTTCACCTCCTGTCTGCGGTCAGGGGAAGTCAGGAGCGCTCAATGTGAAGGTTTGTTTTTCTCCATTGCTTTGAACCTGAAATTCCATTATGTGAGATACATAAATTTGGTGCACTTTATATAGCCATGGTTAATGAATGGTGAATTGGTAGTTTCATTAAAAAAATAGATTGATCATGTCTTTCCATTTGTGCAGTTACAATTTTTAGATGTCAAGCTGCCTTCAACACACAAGCAAAAAATATTGTAAAATTGAAATTGATTTGATTTTTCTATTAATTCATATTTATTTTTACTAGAGTAAAAAAAAAAATCATGCTTCTGTTTTTGCAGTGTCATTAACTGTCATTCACTTGGCTTTTTAATAAACTAAAGTGTCTCCAAAACTGAAAACATTTAAATCTTAGAAGTAGAAAATAATAATAATAAAAAAAGATAATAATTTTACTATTACTTCACTGTGTTTCGGGCTGATAACCATAAAAATTAAAGATTTTGCTTTTCTTATTTCTTCACAAGATCACTTCAATGCAGGCTATATGATCCAGTCAATGAGGTGGTCCTGCAAGTGCTGTACTCATTCCTCACCCAACCAACACACTATAATTGTCAAGTATACATTTTTTAATGGTTGTGCATCTATACCAAATATTACATCTAGAAAGCTTGCTGAAACATAAATGTCACCTAACCTGGACTGAACTAACAAGACCAGTGCGCTAAAATTATGTAATGCCACTTCTTCACATAGGTCCTCGAGGAATTTACAAGGCTGATGCATCTTGATGGATTTCATTTCATTCTCTGAGGGTCTGCCTAAACTCCTTCAGTTCTATCGGGTCAAATAGGAGGGTAAAAGAGATGACATCCTTACTGGAGAGTTTTGACAAGGATGCAACTATAGTTCTTTCTTTAAATTTCTTTCAAGGCAATAGAGACTTAAGATTAGAGACAAGGCAGTGTACTCCAAATGCTGGTCACAAGCCCAGATAAATGGTGAGGGTTGTATCAGGAAAGGGCATTCGGTGTAACATTTGCCAAATCAAACATGCAGATCATGTTGTTAATTACCAATGAATACTATTTTCAAATCCTCTTGTGATATGAGCAAATTCTGTGACATTAATTTTCCATTTTTTTTGTCTTTCATATTTAGTGACAACACTGCACCACACATACTGGTGCAAGGTATATTATTTGATTATGTGTTACAGTAATTAATTATGTTTTCAAACATGGAAGATATCAAACCATTTATATAAAGAAGTGGCTTAGAAACTTAGAACACTTATTTGTGTAATATAAAAAAAATTCCTCTCCTGTCTTAAGTGTTGCATGTTAATTGGAATTTGAATATGTAATTTATTTTTTGGAGAAAAGGGAAATTTTATTGAACAAATCATACTGAGATTTGATTTTAAAAAATAACCAAATAGTCTTTTAATGTTTATATTTGTTGGGGCCTTCAAAAAGAAGAAAAGAGCAATCTTATTTGCCCGTATGCACTATCAACCTCTGATAGAGCTCTGAATTTTTAAACTGTTGATCAATATTTACTATAGTGATTTAATTTTCATCATTAATTGACTTTAAAAAAATACTTTGCCATTTGAATTGGAATACATAAAATCAATTAAATAATAATTAAAAGATACACTGTCATCATGTATAAATGATTTGGGGGGCTTCATATTCTGCTCACAGCAACTCACAAGCTGTAGAAATCTGTTATGATGATTCTACAAAAAGTTCACTGAAAAAACAAACAAACAAACAAAAACCTGTAATGTTGACAGATTTGTTCTCTCAACAGACAGAGTGGGGCACCAGTTAGTGAGTTCCTGGCTTTGTCAGGTGTATTTTACCATCATATCTTTGGACCTCAGCAATCATAAAGTGCCTGGAGAGGCCAGAGCTACTAAGAAAGCCAGTCAACCAATCCATAAACTCTAAGATGTTTTATGACAACACGCCAGGTAAGTGTGTAGCAGAGATACAATCCTTGAACCTGCAGTAAGAGTGTAATTTTTTTTTACTTGGACACCTGTAAATAGATCCAGCGAGATCTCTCTTCCCACACTGTAAAAAGTCAACTAGTATCCTATCCTCTTTATTATTTCCTATTATTTGCCTTTTAACGTTCAGTGCTGAATGCTGTAGAACAAATGAGCAACAGAAATACAGGCAAATATAAAGGTTGAGTTACGGAAACATTTGTTGTACTCCCAGAACATAACCAGACTGAAGCTTGCTGTGACCCTTTTGTTATACAGCTGACCAGATGAGGTGACAGCTATGGGTGAATCCATGGTTTTCACCATGGTGGGTGGTTCCAGAGTGGTTTGAAATGCTAGTCAAAGACAATTATTTTAAATTGGCTATATTATAAAATATTATACTATATGTCAAGTTGTCCTCTGTGGATGCCTTGGCATCCACAGAGGACAAGCTTGACATATAGTATAATATTTTATAATATAGCCAATTTAAAATAATTGTCTTTGACTAGCATTTCAAACCACTCTGGAACCACCCACCATGGTGAAAACCATGGATTCACCCATAGCTGTCACCTCATCTGGTCAGCTGTATAACAAAAGGGTCACAGCAAGCTTCAGTCTGGTTATGTTCTGGGAGTACAACAAATGTTTCCGTAACTCAACCTTTATATTTGCCTGTATTTCTGTTGCTCATTTGTTCTACAGCATTCAGCACTGAACGTTAAAAGGCAAATAATAGGAAATAATAAAGAGGATAGGATACTAGTTGACTTTTTACAGTGTGGGAAGAGAGATCTCGCTGGATCTATTTACAGGTGTCCAAGTAAAAAAAATTACACTCTTACTGCAGGTTCAAGGATTGTATCTCTGCTACACACTTACCTGGCGTGTTGTCATAAAACATCTTAGAGTTTATGGATTGGTTGACTGGCTTTCTTAGTAGCTCTGGCCTCTCCAGGCACTTTATGATTGCTGAGGTCCAAAGATATGATGGTAAAATACACCTGACAAAGCCAGGAACTCACTAACTGGTGCCCCACTCTGTCTGTTGAGAGAACAAATCTGTCAACATTACAGGTTTTTGTTTGTTTGTTTGTTTTTTCAGTGAACTTTTTGTAGAATCATCATAACAGATTTCTACAGCTTGTGAGTTGCTGTGAGCAGAATATGAAGCCCCCCAAATCATTTATACATGATGACAGTGTATCTTTTAATTATTATTTAATTGATTTTATGTATTCCAATTCAAATGGCAAAGTATTTTTTTAAAGTCAATTAATGATGAAAATTAAATCACTATAGTAAATATTGATCAACAGTTTAAAAATTCAGAGCTCTATCAGAGGTTGATAGTGCATACGGGCAAATAAGATTGCTCTTTTCTTCTTTTTGAAGGCCCCAACAAATATAAACATTAAAAGACTATTTGGTTATTTTTTAAAATCAAATCTCAGTATGATTTGTTCAATAAAATTTCCCTTTTCTCCAAAAAATAAATTACATATTCAAATTCCAATTAACATGCAACACTTAAGACAGGAGAGGAATTTTTTTTATATTACACAAATAAGTGTTCTAAGTTCTAAGCCACTTCTTTATATAAATGGTTTGATATCTTCCATGTTTGAAAACATAATTAATTACTGTAACACATAATCAAATAATATACCTTGCACCAGTATGTGTGGTGCAGTGTTGTCACTAAATATGAAAGACAAAAAAAATGGAAAATTAATGTCACAGAATTTGCTCATATCACAAGAGGATTTGAAAATAGTATTCATTGGTAATTAACAACATGATCTGCATGTTTGATTTGGCAGATGTTACACCGAATGCCCTTTCCTGATACAACCCTCACCATTTATCTGGGCTTGTGACCAGCATTTGGAGTACACTGCCTTGTCTCTAATCTTAAGTCTCTATTGCCTTGAAAGAAATTTAAAGAAAGAACTATAGTTGCATCCTTGTCAAAACTCTCCAGTAAGGATGTCATCTCTTTTACCCTCCTATTTGACCCGATAGAACTGAAGGAGTCTAGGCAGATGGCCCTCAGAGAATGAAATGAAATCCATCAAGATGCATCAGCCTTGTAAATTCCTGGAGGACCTATGTGAAGAAGTGGCATTACATAATTTTAGCGCACTGGTCTTGTTAGTTCAGTCCAGGTTAGGTGACATTTATGTTTCAGCAAGCTTTCTAGATGTAATATTTGGTATAGATGCACAACCATTAAAAAATGTATACTTGACAATTATAGTGTGTTGGTTGGGTGAGGAATGAGTACAGCACTTGCAGGACCACCTCATTGACTGGATCATATAGCCTGCATTGAAGTGATCTTGTGAAGAAATAAGAAAAGCAAAATCTTTAATTTTTATGGTTATCAGCCCGAAACACAGTGAAGTAATAGTAAAATTATTATCTTTTTTTATTATTATTATTTTCTACTTCTTAAGATTTAAATGTTTTCAGTTTTTGGAGACACTTTAGTTTATTAAAAAGCCAAGTGAATGACAGTTAATGACACTGCAAAAACAGAAGCATGATTTTTTTTTTTACTCTAGTAAAAATAAATATGAATTAATAGAAAAATCAAATCAATTTCAATTTTACAATATTTTTTGCTTGTGTGTTGAAGGCAGCTTGACATCTAAAAATTGTAACTGCACAAATGGAAAGACATGATCAATCTATTTTTTTAATGAAACTACCAATTCACCATTCATTAACCATGGCTATATAAAGTGCACCAAATTTATGTATCTCACATAATGGAATTTCAGGTTCAAAGCAATGGAGAAAAACAAACCTTCACATTGAGCGCTCCTGACTTCCCCTGACCGCAGACAGGAGGTGAAGACGACATGAAGTTGAAGACGGCAGTAGGCCCATTCTAAAAGTTTTCCACCATCCTTTCAAGCATTCACATTACATATAACTTTAACACCACATTACTGAACCTAAGCTAGCTATCTGTCAGCACAGACAGGCATATGCATGTACACGCTTCCTCATTACATTACAGACAGCCGTTTTGTTTCTGTTCAATGCAGCCGCTATCTACAGTGTCACAACATGCCAGATATGTTTACAATTGCTTCTGGACTGACAATTGCCCTGGCTCAAAATATCATAAACACCATATCCACGCAGTAATACTCTATTAATCAAATACACTGCCGTTTGCTAAGTCAACAGGTTTTGCAACTCAAAGCTACTTAGCACGCGAGAATGTATTGCCAATAACCACAATAAATTAAATACAAAATATGCATCAAAGGTTGTGGTGACTGAGACAAAGAATGGGTGTTTAATGCTTCAAAATAAAAAAGCTAGAAATACTTATTTGATAACCTGCAATTCATCTTCTAAAGCAAAATGGCTGCCAGGTTCTTTGCTAAATTTCAGATATTACCATAACATCTTCTGACATATTCTGTTTGCAAATCAGTTTGCAAATCAAATCCTACAGACACCTGTTTTCCTTTCTTAAGAATGGCTTTGTGACATGCACCCTTCCAATGAGACGATTTTTGATGAGGCTTCAGCAAGGAGTTGATGGCTCAACTGTAGGGCCAGATGCATTTCTCAGGTCCTGTGTCAGGTCTTTTTCCTATTTTTTAAGGCATGATCGTATTTCAGAGTCTTTGCACACTCACATAAAAACTAATGTTTCACGGATCACTGTCAGCACAAAATGAGTGCTGCCTCCTTCAGTCAGAGATGCTATCATATGATGATGATGATGATGATGCTTAAGTAGTGATTAAAAATCTATAAAGAATGTTTAAAAGACAAAACAGTGCAATGCAGCACAGCTGCAAAAAAGACGAGATTATTATTCATTACTCTGGTGATTTAGTGCACGTGGCAGTAAATATTTGAATCCAAGTTAAATATTTTATCGCTAAATGCGCTCTCAGTGCTGCTGTTTATTTCAAAGGTGACAGCTGCACGTTAGAGCTCTGAAACATTAACCTGGATAAATTTAAACATTGAAAGTTGCTGTCCATAGCATAATAAAAGAAATGTGGAAATCGCTTTGGTTTGTGAAATTAATTTCATTGATTGAATGTGTTCTTGGTTTGTGTTCGGTGTTGCTACTAGCCACAATTCCAGCAGTATAAGAAATAATTAGCAACAAATTAGAATCAAGTATAACAATATTTACATTTTCTGCACCACCAAACTACTACATGTGCATTCCCATGATAATGCAATGCAAAACAGTTCGTTCAGTGGTTTTAGTAAGGTACAATTTAACTTATAAAACACATTCCTCCAGCAGAGACTCTATATTAGACTTAGAACATGGTATAAATAGAAGAACTGATGAAAACATGGCATTGCCAACCAATTTTCAACTTGAACTTGGAACATAATCTGCTCCTCTGAACATGTTACGTGTTGAGCATCAGTTACCATGGTAATTTAGCCATGTTTGTGACACAGAAAACTGACTTTAAGCTCAACATAACTTGCTAAGCCAAAAATCTTGCTTCTTAGTACACTCCTACAGTCTTTAAATTAGGTAAATACAAACTCACATGAATAACATGGCATATTATGACATGCCATTATTAAACAACAGTTAAGCCAAAATGCAGAAGTAGTATATGAAACTAAATACATATATTGGCTGCATGGGAGAGGTGGGGCAGTGGGTTCAGGGAAAGGGTGTCGGGGAAGACAAGGAGCGCGCAGCTGCCTGACACGAGTTTGATTATGTGTTTTGTGTATTTTTATGCAGTAGCTTGCAGGGAGAGGAAGGAGAGCTGTGGTGGAGGCCTGCTGGTAAAACAGTCAAGAATGTGTAACCGTGACAAATATAACAATAAATGATCTTTGTGGAAAGCCTGAGTGTCACGACTGTGTGTGTACAGGCCCGCACCAAATCATTCATCCCACAATATATAGGTGGGCAGGTGTACTACTCCTCAGCCTCAGGTCCTCTACCAGAGGCCTGAGAGCTTGATGGTGCCTGGGCAGTATCTTAGCTATTCCTAGGACGCAACACTCTTCTGTACAGAGATCTCAGATGTTGTTCCAGGGATCTGCTGTTGCCACTCTCCTCAGTTTCAGGGTCACTGCCCAGAGTGTCCCGTGCTAACTGCTACCCAGTCATATGTAAAGTGCTAATGCCAATATGTGACTCACTTGACACTTGACACAAACTTCGATACAAGAGCAGTAAATTTAGGTTAGAGTAATGAGCAATATCACATAAGTAACCACCTCCTATTACCAGCTTTAATTTACTTTTTATATAATAAAATAAGGTAGGCTTAGGTTAGGTAGCATGGGGGGGGGGTATAGCCTAGGGACCCTTTCTAGATGCATGCCCTGAATTCAAACCTCGGACCTATTGTTCAAAAGATGATAATGTGCACTACACTATCCAGCTGCTATATATAATCAGAAGTTGGACATTGGCAATATATTGGACACAATATATTGTAAATGCTTTCATTCTAAAAAAAACTTTTAAGACACACTAATTGCAGCTTTTGTAGCAGACAAAAATCACACAATCCACAATAACAATACATATCCCTTGCTTGTTTTTACACAAAGAAATTATCAGCAGCCCCCATATCCACTACCATAAAATCTCCATAGTTGAATAACTAATTTTTCCTTATGTGGAAAAAAAAAAAAGAAGGAAAATTTCCTTTCCTTGGCCAACTGAAATAGAATAAATGATCAACACATTGTCTTTTGTTCATGTCCTCACCATACTCTTTTGCTGGCACATCATTTTCAGACAAGGAGGCTTGTAATATCCCCACTGATATTATCTGTATTATTACAGGGCTTCAACTGCTGGATAAACACATCAACACGTGAATTATTTTCCACAATGCTTCCCCATTCTATGCACTTGTGCATTGTAGTGACTGATTTGTTTTTCAGATTTATACTGGTTGGAATCATCCATGCTATTAAGCACTTGTAAAAAGAACTCGTGCATTACATGCGCTGCAGGAGGCTGTGTGTAATTGCATGTACATCTATCTAACCCATGAGTCCAAAAAATACTGATTCATATCTCTAAAGGACCTGCAACACACTGAAAACAGCAATGTGGAGGTTTGCAAAGTGTGTATACACACACACACACACACACACACTGCTGAAAAACATTCTGGAGGGTAGCAAGACAACTAGCCAAGGCCAAGCAAGTTCACCATTCTTTCATTTTGGGGGCAGCAAGCTACAACAGAGCATTAGACTATGCGCGGGAAACATCATTTCTCAGACTCTTGAAAGAAAAAGTTGTTCATTTCATACAAGACTGGACCTACAGACCTCCAACCATCATGTGGCCTTCAGATTAGCTCAAGAACTCAACAGGACAGGACCCCCAGATGACCCGAGCTTGGAGGAGGACAACGACCGCCCACAGCGAGTGGGGAATCATATATATATCGCTTGGATGAATTTTTGCTTTGTGTTGCGAGCGAATATCTGAGTTATGAGTGAGTGAAAAATACAGAGTCCATTGAAAAAAACACACAACAGGTCGTGCATTGGCCTTGTGTAACGACACTTGCCTCACTCATTTTCGGAACACTTTGAAAAGAAGGTTGAAAAAAACCTCCTTGGACCTGCTTTTATTGAAACGCCCTGCAAGAGAAAAGAGAGGAAAGTGTGCCGAAATAGGCAAAGGTCAGTGAAGTGAAGTGAAGAAAGGGAGCATTAAGTTTAGTGATCTCCTCCACCTCCATCTCTGCCAGCATCTTCCTCTGACTTTCACTTAATAAAACCAGTTTATTTCTTTACATTATCTTTTGTTATACTGTATACAGTATTATTATTTTTTTATACATTATTTGTTGTTAACAAAGTTCTCTGTAAAAATGTAAAAAATTGTTGTGGATTTTGAGGGGTGGTAACAGATTAATGATGTTTCAATTCATTTTTATGGAAAAATTTGATTTGACATACGACCAAATTAAGTTACGAGCTAGGTCACAGAACAAATTATACTTGTATGTCAAGGTACCATTGTGAAAGATAGCATGGAGGCACTAATCATGGCAGCACAGGAACAAGCTCTAAGGCCAAGATCAATACATGCTGGGGTCTAATACACTTGGCAAGACCCCAGGTGCAAGTTATGCAGAGACAATCCAGCACATAACAGCAGGGTGCAAGATGCTAGCAGGCAGGGCAAATGTGGAATGCCATAACACTGTATACAGAAACAGTGCTGAGAAGGACCTGGAAGTTCCAAGGTCAAAATGGCATATACCCCCACAGGTGGTTGAGAATGACTGAGCTAAGATCCTGTGGGACTTCCAGATACAGACGGAAAAACTAGTGATGGCTAGCCAACTGGTTAAAGTAGTGGTTGTAGGAAGAAAGCGTAGATGTAACAACACCAAATGATGGCAACAACAAGAAGAAGGGACAGGAGAAACTCAATAAATACCAATGACAGGGAGAAGAGCTAGAGAGGGTGTGGAAAGTGAAGATAACAGTAATCTCCGTGGTAACTGGAACACTCTGGGCAGTGACCCTGAAATTGCGAGAGTGGCAACAGGAGACTCCAGGAACAACATCCAAGATCTCTGTCCAAAGGTGCACAGTCCTGGGAACAGCTAAGATAGTCTGCAGAACCATCAGGCTCTCAGGCCTCTGGTAGAGGATCCAAGCTGTGAAGACAAAGACCACCCACAGGGCGAGTGGGGAATACTACTGCTACCATCACTGAAACCAACCAGCTGAGCCAACAATGATTCTTGAGATGCTTGGATGAGAGGGAGGGGTTACACCTTATGTGAAAAAAGTTATTTATTTATAATGTGTGATTTATAATGCATTCATAATATGTACGTATGTATTATAAACAGACAGTGCTGTTTATCTATGGAATGGCTGTTAATGTGCTTTGGTGTCAACATTTTGTGGGAAAACGTGAGCTTTGAAGAAAATGTGAACATTTTAAAGAAAATGTGTCCAAAAAAGTAGCAAGATGGCCACTTTTGCATGAATACTTTTATCGCAGATATTTTTACACACACACACACACACACACATATATTTTATATATATATATATATATATATATATATATATATATTTATCTTGCAATCAGGACGTATGGCCTCAGGTCTTCTGAGCTCCTAATGGGCCGTGGATGGCCCAGATCCCCTGTCTCCTCCCCGTTTGCCTCTGGATCCTGAGGGGTGTGGTTGTGGCTTCTTGCCCTCATTATTGAGCACGTTCCATGACAGAGGGCGCACACACACACACACATTACTACAAACCACAGCAAGATTGTGTGTATATGTATATGCATGTGAAATTCAATGTACAGTTTGTGTATTTAATGTATTTTTAATGTGTATTTTATGCACAGTAATGTACAGTTTCTATTTGTACAGTCAGTAATTTCCACTTTATTTATTTTATTTTTCCATACTTCAGCGCGAACAACAGACTGTACTGGAGCATGCACAATTTTGTTGTACCATGTACAATGACAATAAAAGGGTGTTCTGTTCTATTATTCTATTCTATTCTATTCTATTCTATTCTATATATATAGGTGAATATGTGTATGTGTGTTTGTACCTTTCTCCTATTATTTTTCTGTTTTCTACCCCTTTTTTCTTTCTTCTTTCTTTTCTTTCTCCATCTCTCTTCTTATACCCCTCTTTCCTGCCTGTCATACCTGGCATGAGAAATAAATAAAATAAAAATAAAACTACAAACCAGCAATACGTCTGAACCAAGTACACACAT
>JAMQGT020015136.1:0-147103 GCA_024447675.2 Pterophyllum scalare
TTGTAGGGTCTTTACCCACAATACAAAGTGCCTTGAGGCGACTGTTTGTTGTGATTTGGCGTTATATAAATAAAATTGAATTGAATTGAACAGATACATATACACACACACACACAGACACACATACACACACACACACAGATACACACACACACACACACACACACACACACGCTCAGTCTGCTGGTGGATATGAACTTCCTGTTAGGCTCAGCTGCAGCTCGTGGGTATGAGGCCGCTCTGAGGAGACGAGCTCTGTAAATCTGGCAGCTGCAGCATTTTAAACCACACGGAGTCCTTTTAACCTTCTCAGTGGTCAGAACTCATCCATTATGGGATTCAAACTGTGGTTTCCAGTATTTGTTCCTCCGCTCCTGAGAAATCCTCGGTGATCCCTTTGAGCGCCGCCTGCTCCAATCAGAGACGTTATCAGGTGATGTTGATAAAAGTGTGCTAACATAAAAATCTGACAGTGAAATGAAACAGGCTAATCTGCTGGTTTCTGTCACAAAGGGAAAATAAAGACCTGAATGGTTGTGTGTCTGAACACTTTAAGCTGTCCAGCAGACAGTTTCTGGTCTGGGAGGTAAAAATAGAGACACAGGAAACTCTGACTTTATTAATCAGGCTTCATAGTCCAGCCCTCAGCTGTGCAGCCCAAATATACAAGTGTACATTTGGACATGAAGGAAGCCCGGCTTTAGTGTTCTTCATATGAATCCCACAAACAGCTTTTGGATGAACCGTGTTGGAGGAGGCTGAACAGTCGCAGCTTCGGTGGCTCCGGTGTGACGTCTTTCAACCCAAACCTGACCGACCGCGCATTTCTCTGAAACCCTGCTCTGATGCTGGAGTGGGATTGGTTCTCTAAATGCTGATAGAGAACAGCCCACACTTCAGCGTCTCAGCAGCAGTCCGGGTCACCTCTGGGGAACGAATCTGTGGCTGTGTGTGAAGATCATCCCTGGCTTTGGGTTTCAGATGTTTGGAGCTGACATGTGGAATCGGTTCTGGATTCAGACATCTACCTTCAACGACTAGTATCACCATGGAAAGTGTGTCATTACACTGGAGGAACCTTTTGAGATCAGTGTGACAGCAGAACCTGGGAGAAGAACAGGCCGCGGCTCACCTGATACCTGCCTGACACCTGAGAGGGTGGCGATCAGACAGCAGCAGGGAGATTAAAGAGTTTTCTCTGATTAAATCTCAGCTGTGCTGTTTGAAGCTCGAAATATTTTCTGCGTCATTAAGTTATCGCAGGAGTTAAAGGAGGCGACACTAACGAGCTGCTAACAAGATCGCTGACAGAGCTTAACAAGCTCATCAGTCTGGAGGGAAGGGCCGTGATGCTGTCGCTAGGCAACCACAGTGTCAGCTGTCAGTCAGCTGTTTATTATTTACAGATTCATCGTTTTTCGTTGCTGGTTCAGCTCAGTGATATTTATTAATGCCTCCTCAGACTGTCTGCAGAGAGACGACCTGAACAAAGAGAAAGATTTTATTATTATTTGGACTTTTTCCTGTCCTCCATCAGTCTTTCAGGGTGTTGACAGTTCAAACTTCGCTGCATCTCTCAGTGTTTTTGGTGTCAACAGATCCTGAAACATTGTGCAGATGCAGCAGCAGGACCTGCAGACAGAACTGAGGGCTTACGCCTACCTGCAGCAGCTGAAGCGATGCGAGCACGGCGACTCAATGTGTCACTTCATCGGTATCCTGTTCTCTTTGTGTCGGCACTGCAGCGTCCCACTTTCTCCTGTAGGATCATTAAACTTTCATCCACCTGATGTCTTTCACGAGGAGACGTGTGTGTGTGTGTGTGTGCGTGTGTGTGTCCATCAGATGGTGTAAACTGATGATATGCATATAAACAACCATCAGATCAGATCACATGATGCACTGCACGCACAGCAGCTGCTGAGCAGATTATCGAGTCCTCGCTGGGCAGAAAGACAAAGACAATGTCCAGCTGCTCCAAACAATGCACCACACCACACACACACACACACACCCACGCACACGCACACACACACACACACACACACACACAAACGGTCCTGTGACATGATGGCAATGGGAGCAATGGGAGCAATGGGAGCAATGCAGAGCACGTTGGTGGTTTGGGTCCCAGCAGCTGCTTGTGTCTCTCTGAACTCAACACAAGAAGCAGATCAACAGGAACTCAAATTGCCCTGAAGAGCTTCGATAACCGCCAGGATGGAGACGGGCAGCGGCTGACCGAGCTACGAGGAGAAAACGATGGTCAGAGAGAGGAAGAGGAGGCTTGGATTATTTACACTCAGAGACCATCACAGCGGGACAGGAAGGCGACGGAAACATGCTGAGGCCCTGGCAAATTCTCCAAAACCAGAATTAACCATCCAGAGCAGATCCATCCAGGGTAGATCCATCCAGGGCAGAACCATCCAGGGCAGATCCATCCAGGGCAGAACCATCCAGAGTAGATCCATCCAGGGCAGAACCATCCAGAGAAGATCCATCCAGGGCAAATCCATCCAGGGCAGATCCATCCAGGGTAGATCCATCCAGGGCAGAACCATCCAGAGAAGATCCATCCAGGGCAAATCCATCCAGGGCAGAACCATCCAGGGCAGATCCATCCAGGGCAGATCCATCCAGGGCAGAACCATCCAGAGCAGATCCATCCAGAGCAGATCCATCCAGGGCAGATCCATCCAGGGCAGATCCATCCAGAGAAGATCCATCCAGAGCAGAACCATCCAGAGCAGATCCATCCAGGGCAGATCCATCCAGGGCAGAACATCCAGGGCAGATCCATCCAGGGCAGATCCATCCAGGGCAGAACCATCCAGAGCAGATCCATCCAGGGCAGATCCATCCAGGGCAGAACCATCCAGAGCAGATCCATCCAGAGCAGATCCATCCAGGGCAGAACCATCCAGAGCAGATCCATCCAGAGCAGATCCATCCAGGGCAGAATCATCCTGGGCAGATCCATCCAGAGCAGATCCATCCAGGGCAGAACCATCCTGGGCAGATTGTTCAGTGGGAGCACCTCACTGAGGACCGTGACTCTGTTCTCACCACATTTAATTTGTTTGTTTTTTTAAGAAATTGTTCTCCCAAGACCTCAAACAGTATTTAGAGCTGTACTTGAGGGTCAGAGGTCAGGGGTCATCACTGATAATAACTGCAGCCTCACATGGTTAAAAACAAACCGTTGAGGAGAAGTCCTCAGTGAAACCTTAAACCTCCTGAGCATGTCCATGTTTGTTCTCGGAATGAAACGGCTGTGTGTCAGGGTTAAAGGTCGCACATATTGGTTATCAATCACCCTCAGAGTGGGTATGTGTGTGCAAGACAGAGGTTTCCAGTCTAAACCCAGTCCACCCAGTGACAATAAATTCTAAGCCCAGAGACTGTCCAAAGGAAATGAGAGAGAGGACAGGAACCAAGGAGGTAAGGAAGGAGGTGAGAGGATAAGAAATGATGAAGTTAAAGAAGGAAACAGGGAGGCAAAAAAGGAGATAAAAGGACAGAGGAAGTAAACTCAGTAAAAGGGGAGGCGTCAGCTGGTGCGGTGATGGAGGGGTCAAGGCTACCCCCCCCCCAACACACACACACACTCTTCTGCCTGGATAAACAGCCTCATTGTGAGCCAGGTGGTCCGACACTGTTTAGAGCAGAGAGGAATCTCCCAGCTGCTCCTGCTGCATTTCAGTCAGCAGGTTAGACCCTCATCAACCCCTCAACACCCCCGCTACCCATAATCCACCACCCACCACCGGCACACGCTCACATTTAGCCCCCAAACGCCATCACAGCAGGATCTGGTTACAGCTGAGCTGAAGTAGAGCGCTCCTCCAGGCAGCAAACAGCAGTTATTGGTTATTGATCATACACACTGATGAGCATGGAGACAGGGGGTGTCATAAATGTGGACACTTTCCACCACCCTCAGAGGTGACGCAACTCTGACAGATCATCCAGGTCAAGCTTTTCTCCTGACCTAGGCTGCTGTCCTTCGACCGACTGCTGAGCTTTTCTTGGAGCAGCAAAACCTGAACGGAGCAAAACCTGAAGATCATTCCAGATAAAAACACCTTCATACTGTGATTAGTTCAGAGGGCCTCCAAGCACACAGGGCCGCTACAAACTTAGTGTTTTTTAATTACTTTTCCAGCATTTTGGAGCCCTCACAACTTCCTAAGCCCAGCAGATACCCACAATTACATATAAACTCAATACACAGCGTGCTTCAGCTCTGTGAGCATCAGTGTGATGGTCCATCAGTCTGAATGACGCACAGCAGCAGGAACCAGCTGCTGGATGTTTGAGCTGCTTCACTGCAGGAAACTTCACAAAGTGCATTCTGGGAAAAGCGTGTGGGATACGGGGCTGCTCAGAACAGGTGAGAGCAGATTTTACCTGCACCTGATTCAGGATCATCTTCCTGCCTCTTTCTTTAACACTCAGATATTCAGCATTAAACTGCTGCAGCTTCCTGACGCTGCGACTGATTTTCTGATTGTGACAGGCATGTAAAATAATCTGTTTCATGTGGATCTCTCCGGTATGTAGTCTGACCCGGCGCTCAATCTATAATCCCAACAGGAACTCAACAGATTTTGCTTATTCACACCAACATAAGGTCAGAGTTCAAACTGGAAAACAGGCCCACAAGAGCCTCCAGAGATGCCGTCTCAGGCCTGCACACGTCCGTTAAAGAAAATAAAGATTTGATTTATGGAAAAGTGTGTTGAGTTGTTTTAGGCCTTTAATTTCAGGCAGGAAGTTTTGTCAAAGCAAGTCTGAAGTGACGGTTTGTCCTCT
The DNA here is from genome assembly GCA_024447675.2 of Pterophyllum scalare. Lineage (NCBI taxonomy): Eukaryota > Metazoa > Chordata > Actinopteri > Cichliformes > Cichlidae > Pterophyllum > Pterophyllum scalare. The sequence continues at coordinate 4,819 of JAMQGT020015136.1, forward strand.
GAGAGCCGATCGCTGCCTCAGAGTCTCTTTAAAACATTTAAAAGCACCACCTCGTTCCAGGCGAGGACGAGTCTGAGCCTGCCGGGATGTGAGGCAGCTCTCGATCTGAAGGCGGATCTGATTCAGTAACAAACGCAGACGCCGCACGGCCTGCTGGGAGCTGAGATGCAGAGACATAACAGATGAGAGGAGGATCAGATAGAGGAGGGAGGCCTGAACAAACAGCACTGTGGGGAGGGGGAGGGGGAGGGGGAGGGCGAACGAGGCTGTCAACAAAAGGAGGCAGAGAGCGTGCGGGGGGGGGTGTCTCCTGGAGGAAGAAAACTTCCTGCAGGCGACATATTTCAGAGCGTTTCTTTTGTTCAGCAGAAACTCCGAGCCGTGAAGTGAACTGTTATATACATGTGCTGCATTAATCTCTGCTGAGCAAAGACAAATAAACCACCATGACAGGAAACCACAGAGACGTCCTGCCCCCTATAGGCAGCACTCGGAGTTACAGGCTCATCTCAGTTGCTGCATCCAGCTGTTTGAGGGAGTCTCTTCACTGATTTCATTAAATACCCACACCTTTACAGTTACCTACAGCAGCAGCAGCATCCACCTGAGTTAACCTGTACGACTCTGCCGTGAAGCCTCGTTCCTGTTCCCGTTTGGTAGCTTGACTTGCGACAGGAAGTTCAAACACAGTGCAAAGGAAGCTGCTGTAGCAAAGAAGCTGGCTAGCTTAGAGAGAGTATTAAGCCTTAAAGGGTTAGGGTTAGCTGCAGACGCTCCCTGCACGAGGTCTGACCGTGAACTTGAAAGGGGAAGAAACACTCCACAGGTGAGGAGCTGCTCACTGTAATCATCACTGTGATTTTTATTATAGAAAACTTCCAGAAAGCCACAGCATTGTTCACACAGACCTGTTTAAATAAAGTTAGAAGACACTGACAGAGCACGGGTCAAATCCGAGCAACATGGTCGCCACATGAATCGGATGAACAGCAATGACCAATCGGGCGTCAGCGTGCAGGCATGTGTGCTGTGATTCAGACCCTGATGGGGTCTGCAGCTTATTCACAGCTCAGACTTAAACCGTGAAAACAGCCAGTGACCGTTCATGGGTCCAATCAACACTCATTAACACCTGAGAGCTGCAGGTGGACCTGGCAGGGTACACCTCCTCTGATCACAAGTAACACCGCACACATATCTGACTCCTCCTCCACACACACACACACACACACACACACACACAGTCCCTTCTGTGTGTGTGTCGGGGTCATACCCTGCAGAAGGGGAGTGTTAACTGAAGAGGGGAGGACGGCTGGAGGAGCGGCTCCTCGTCGTTCGTCTGCAGCTCCAAACACACACACTCTGAAAGAAGCCGCAGTGTGTCCCCCACAGTGTACAGGAGTGTGTGTGAGTGTGTGTGTGTGTGTGTGTGTGTCGAAGTGTGTTGGAGATACAAAGTGGACGGCAGCTGAATATTAAGTTGTTGTGTGACGGAGGATCAGCGAGAAGGAAGCTGCCAGCTCGAGGTAAGCCCTCTCAGCTCAGAGCTGTCAGTGTGAAAGCTGCTGCTGGAGCTTCTGGACAAACTTTGGTCTGATTATTGTTCCTCTCAGCCTCAGAGCGAGTTTCCACTCTGCTGCTGTTCTCTCACACACTCGCGTGCAGCAGGTACAGACTTCCTGACATCTCTGATTTGTGGGGGCTGCTGAATGTTTTCGTTGGCTTGCAGTTATTTTTGAGACGTCTGCTCTGCTGCGTGTCAGAAGGTAAGTTTCCGTCACCTGTTTTTAAGTTAGAACGAGAAACCGAGAAACACTGAAGTGTAGTAGGTTTGATTCATACTGACAAACTCAAACAGGAACAAACACGATGGAAAGATAATGTGACTTTAATGCCCACTGAGGCTTTGGCTCGACTCCAGAGATGAGACATTACCCAAAACCTCAAAATCAATATGAACAACACACAGAAGAATAAATGTAAAAATCAATAAACTCAAAGATTTTAATGCTCATCGAATTTATTTTTCACCGCCATCCTCTCTTCTTCTGTGGTGGTTTAATGGACTGCTTGGATAATCAGCCTCTGACCTCTGACCTCTACAGAACAATGGTGAATAAGATTGGTTTTGTTTTTGTGGATGTTCCTAAAATTGAAAATCTGAGAATTGACCATAAAGCTGACCTGTTCAATTCAGACTTTCCTGGATCAGCTTTGCATGATTCACAGTTCATAATAAGCCTTCTTTGTCTTATACCATATAGCTCCTCCCTCTTTAAGCCAACTTTCTTCTGACAGGCTGCCATCAGGTGGGTTGGGCTCCTAAAAGAACTGAAACTCAAGCTGTGTCCAAACTCAGGGGCTGCATCCTTCGAAGGCCGCATTTGTAGGCCAATTACGTCACAGCGAGGCGATGAAGGCTGTCCAAATTTGAAGACTCCTCCAAATGCGGTCGACAAAATGTGTCCTTCTTTTCTCGAATTTGAAGGATGGGTACAGTGTATCCTTCGTGGCCTACCATATCCCATGATTCATTGTGCATCAAAACTCAAACACGCAATGTCGGAGGATAGCAGCCAAAAAGTTTTAAATATGACTGTTTCTGTGACACAAAATAAACTCTGAAGATATTTCAGGTGAGAATGTAAACGTGTAAACCTCAAATATCAGCTCATTTTATCAAGATATCGCTTAATTGCAAAAAATGCTCCCATGTTTTCGGAGACGTTCATTGCCGCTGCTCTACCAGCAACTTGCCTCGCTAGCTGTCAGCTGACTGGGTTATCGAGGCTCGCTTTAGCCGGAGAGAACGTCCGACTGCCGGCACATCCTTTTCTAACCCCTGCTGGCTTTCACCACTGAGTGGAAGTTAAACACAGATATAACTCCCTCAGATGATCTCTAACGGCTGATGTTTGGTTTATTTCAGTGTTTCATTTGTTCCTGAGCAAATCGGTTTGGCTGAGATTAAAGTTAAGCATCATAACTGGATAGTTTTATTCAACATTAATGTCTCACTTAATATAGTTGCAAATTAATCATTTGCTCAGCTCTATTCCTTGATGTTGAAACGTGTTATGCTTGTTTTAACAGCTTATTCTGATTTAACAAATTAAAATCAAACCACAAAAAGGAGTAGAGGTTCACCTCCATTATAACAGCTGCTTTTCCACAGCTGTGCTTTGCACTGTCACGGTTGCTAGGTGACAGGAGTGATGCTGATATGAAGGCTAGACCGTCCAATTTCACAGCCGCTCACTTCCGGTCTTTGCGGCCTTTGTGGGCTTCGAAGGACCCGGACTACGTACGCCGGGTCCTTCGAAGGATGCAGCCCCTGAATTTGGACACAGCTACAGTGTTTAGAGCCTGTGGCTCATGGGGATTACTGCACATAGACTGAACTCATTATTAGTAATGTGTTTGATATGAACTTTCACCAGTGGAACAGGAGATGTCTGACAGGAAGTGAGCTTTAAGACTGCTTTAAGAATCCTCCCTCAGTGTGCTGCAGGTCCAGGGATGCTTATCTTGACACCCAGCAAAGATGAACTCTGTTTAAAGTTCACGCTGCAGATTTTTTTTCCCAAGAACTAAAAAAACCCATTGTAAAAACATACTCAGGACCAGCAATCCTCGAAAAGTAACAGATGCTCCTCTGTGATCACAACAAACAGTCATTTCAAGGCACTTTGTATTGTGGGTAAAGACCCTACAATAACACAGAGAAGACCCAACAGTAAAACGACCCCCTATGAGAAAGCATTTGGTGACAGTGGGAAGGAAAAACTCCCTTTTAACAGGAAGAAACCTCCAGCAGAACCAGGCTCAGGGAGGGGCAGTCATCTGCTGTGACCGGTTGGGGCTGAGAGGAGAGAGACAGGACAAAAGACATGCTGTGGAAGATGTCAGGGAGCCTGGGTCATGGACCCAGGCTTGTTGAGTTTCGGGATGTTTGGGCGGTTCTCCCACTTAGTGTGATTTGGATTGCCTTTTCCCCCTTGTCTCCTCAGTTTTGTCATTGTCAAGTTCACATGTGTAGGTCTTTTAAGTCACTTCCTGATTTACTTTGGTAACCCTTTGCATTGTGAACTTTGTATTCAGTTTTGCGTCCCCTTGTCTCGTTAGTGTGTTCTGTTTCCACTTTCCTCATTACCGTGAATTTATTGTCTGTGTCCTGCTGCTGTTTTTTGTAGTGTTCCCCCTTGCATTGTGTGAAGTACTTGCAGAAAGTGTTTGTTATTTTTGATGATGCCATGCCAGCCATTTTTGTTTTAGTTTTTTATTTGTGGAAAACTCCAGCAATAAAAGCTTTTCTTTTTTTGAGTTTCATCCTGCTACCGAGTCCTGCATCGGTGTCCAATTTCTGCCTGTCACACAGCAGTGTCCTGACAGAAGAGAGCCAGAGATTAATGATAACTAATGATTGAATGCAGAGTGGGGTTTAAACAGAGTGAAAGAGGTGAATGAAAAGAAACACTCAGTGCATCTTGGGAACCCCCTCAGCAGCCTAGGCCTATAGCAGCATAACTAAGGGTGGGTTCAGGGTCACCTGATCCAGCCCTAACTATAAGCTTGATCATAGGTATAGGAATCACAATCACAGTGCACATGTGCCAGCAACTCCCATTTTCAAAAAGTAGCATTTTAGCTGTTAACATGAAGTTGGAGACTGTTTTAAAACTGTACCATCTTTAGGGATCAAAGCGCAGTTTTGAGGCCAAAATGCAACAAAACTTTATTGTATTCACCTGAAAACATTCTCCTGTAAACGGGGCCTAAGGTTAATTATGGAGTTCCACAGGATTCTGTGCAAGGACCAATTCTATTTACACTATGCATGCTTCCCTTAGGCACTATTGTTAGAAAGCACTGCATACATTTTCATTGCTACACAGCACTCGACCCATGGAGCTAATATTTTAAGTAGATAAAAAGAGGGTATTGTAGTACTAGTGGTGGGGCTCTGGGTTCTTTAATTTATTACTACTTAGTGGTACTGATCTGGATTGTAACGAAATAACAGTTCCTACGGGTTTTGCGTCCCTGAATCTTGACCTAATTTGTTTGTAGTCCGTTGTTTTGGAGAAACTTTGGCATCAAGACTGAATCGGAATTTAATCGCATCACCCTCTTCCTTGTGTTTGGGTCCACCCCCGCCTGCAGCACACAGCCACTTTATGACAATCAGCAGTAATTGTTTACACATCATCTTCCGTGTTCTGCATGTGGTTGTTTGACTCTCGTCCAGTAAATGCGGTTAAACCTGTGAGCCGTCACGGCGGCAAGCCGACTCCGTGGGCTGAAATGTGGAAGCTCCGTGAAACTCTGAATGGCTGAAAGGCTGTTTGACCTCTGAACTCAGCCGCAGGCTCCTGTTTAATGATGTGCGATGAAACACTGGTGTCATGTCAGGCTGATGAAACTCTCAGAAACATGACACACCCAGGACAGAATCCACGTCCTGCATGCGTCCACGGCAACCAGTCACCCCTCCCATCCCCATCCATTGACTCTGTTGCCATGGCAGCAGCCGCCCCCTGCAGGGGGAGTAGGTTTTCTCAGTGTTCCAGTTCAGTGGATCACTTCTTCCCCACGGGTTTAAAGTCCGAGCTGTCAGAGCCAAGAGCCGCGAGACGCCAGCATCAAAGACGCTTTCAGAGCTCCTTCCTCTTCATCTTCCTGCCTGCCAGCAACAAATATTCAGAGCAGAGGAAAAGCAGCCCTCGGCTCTGATGTACTCAACCTCTGTCTGCTCCATCATCTCATTTCCTGAAACGTTTACCATCCAGCACCCACATAAACACCCCCCAGATATGTTTGAGGCTGCATGATGGGTGGAGGCCTGTTTGATTCCAACGTTAGACACACAGGAGCATCATCTCTGCAGGTCGACTTAATGTCTGTGCTGGTGAAAGCAGCACACTGTATATCAAAGATGGACATCGCCACCAAATGAACCTAAACATCGAGAGATAGTTGGTGACAGAAACACTTGCAGGCATTATTTACAGCCGGTTCTCCTTCGCAGCCCCTGAAGAATGGAGGAACTCTGATGAAAACATTCAAAGTAGGAGGTGCGGATCTCCTTTGAGGCCTCGTGGTGCAGGCTGGAGGGCTCAGACCTGAACAGCAGCATCAGCAGCACGAAGCCAGTGAGAGGCTACGTAAACACAGAGACGCCTGCAGAGATAATTTATGCTGTGTGTGTGTTTGTGCTGTGCGCTGCGTGGACTCACAACATGTAAACGGCAGTAAGTCAGGCAGTGACTGGATTTCAGATCGGCGGTGCTGCATCCTTCATATCTCCTCGCTGTTTTCTCAGTGCTGCAGCACGGCAGGTCATCTCAGACTGTGTGTGCAGAATAACACACATGCACACACACACACACACACACAGATTCAGGTTCTCTGCTGCAGATAATGAAGAAACAACAGAAAGCTGAGGAGCCAGGGTGCTGCAGAGAGGAGGGTGTTAAAGCTTCCTGGCTGTTCAGAATGTTCCACTGTACCAGGAACAGTCTGTGCTAAACACAACAGGTGTGAGAGCTTGCTGTGCTAAGAACAGGAAGTGTCTGCCGCTTCTCTCAAACATGATGGGCGCTGAAGCATCGCTCACCGTGAAATCAAGTGTTTAATTCAAAGAATCCAGAATCAGTCAGAAGCCATAACACAGGCCTCAGTACTGAGCCAAGAAGAGCCCCCCCGATGAGTATGGCTCCAAATGATTACACCTGATTGGTTTATCAGATATCTCTGTGCTGCTGCTAAGGTTACATCAGGACCGCCAGGTGGAAGAAGTTTACCTTGATGACACGTCGTAAGAGAATCCGCTAGAACCCCAAATCTTTTCCTGAAACCAACCAAATGCTGGCTGAAAGGTGAAAATATGGAACGCTTCAAGGAATCTAAAATACTGGACAGCTGAAAATTAATTTGTTTTTAAATCAAAATAAAAAAAGATTTTTTATAAAATTAAAATATTGAAAAAAACTTAAAACCAAAAATACTGATAAAACTGAAAATAGTAAAGACATAAAAATTAAAAATTAAAATGAAGCATAAATAAAAATGCTACAGACAAACTGAATAAACTAAATAAACAATAATGAGCAATGATGTCTGACACCAAAATATCCTCTTAGGACAGCAGCACACGCTGAGTTTCCACAACACACCAAAACAAACACGCTGGTGAGGTGTGCGCGGGGTAGACTCAGGTGTGACGGGGAGGCGGGACTTCACGTCCACGTCTCCGCCCCTGTCAGTGCTCACATGAACCGCTGGCTTATTTCCACAGAGACATTTAGATGCAGTGAGCGTGCGCAGTGAGTCCGCCTGCAGAGCTCGCGCTGTGTGTGCGCGCGCGCGCTGAAGCATAAAATCTGCCACCTGTTGCCATCTCTCCGACACACACTCCCCTCATTCTTCTCTTTCTCGAGCAAACAGGCGGAATAAAAGCTGTGTGTGTGCTGTGGTATGTCAGCCACACACTAATCCGGGCGTGTCGGTTCCTGTCTGCGCGGAGGCCGAGCTTGTCGGTGCATCTCGGGAAAAATGATCCCGCTCCTCTTTCCCGCCGCCTGCCAGTCGAGCGTGTGGGCAGAGCGGCCTGAGGCGTCGTCACTACAGCAACGGGCAGGAGAGAGGCCAACTCAGAGCCACGAGTACCTGAAGAAGGAGGGGGCGGAAGCAGCAGGTAGGAAGTCATGTGACCGCGGATCCCGCTGCTCCAGCTGTGGGGTTGAAGCGAAGGAGCAGCGCGTCACATCGTTGGTCCCAGCAGAGAAATCGTGCAGTTTCTGACAGGCTGGAAACATGTTTCTCTCTGCTGTGAGCGTTTAACACGGATCTGACTCACTGTGGCGCCTCTGCTGGACGGCAGAGAGACTGCAGGATTTGGTGACGCTTCATGTTTTCCTGGTACAGATGTAGATTATATCTGAACATCTACGTGGACATCATTTCTGTTTTTAAATGAAAGTGTGTTTGTGTGTCTGTGTGCATGTACCACACATTTTCACCAGAAAACAGGAAGCGAGTGACAGCAGAAGATGAGCTGCTTTGTCATGAAAGGGCCCTGCAAGCCACTGTCTGCTTTCAGTTAGAGCTCAAAATACCAAAACTCCTGTAAGATCAAAGAGAGGAGCCAACGAGTGACCAGCGAGCCCAACAGAACACCAGGACGTGCAGACCGGCTCAATCACCCCTGCTCTGTGGGCGGCTGTGGATGCGTCCTGCTGAGGCTCAGCCGTGGGGATGAAGGGGTTTCAGTGCAGTAAAATGGGGTGCTGCAGGCAGCGAGTACCCATAGGGCAGCAGGAAGTCACAGAGGCGCCTTGGAAAGATAAGGCTCTGGCTGATGGAGTGAAAATCAAAGGTTTCCAACGTCAGTCACTGTCTTATTTTCCATCAACTGCTGTAACATCTCTCAGAATGACACCCACCAAACCCGACGCAGTCAGCACAACAAACTGCTGACTGCACCCAGGCAGATGGAGGCGTCTGCAGCATTTCTGAGGAACAGGAAACACTGTTAGAGCTTCCATCAGCTTTTAAATGTTGAAGCTCTTCAGTTTAACAGGGAAACAGGGATGGAGAGAAAAGGCAGTTCTGTGTTTATTTGAATGACTTCATCTCTTTATCAGCTGGAGTTTGTTTGGAACTCCCCAGGGATCAACACTGGGTACTCTTTTCTTTAATTAAGTCCATCCATCCATTTTCTTCCTCTGATCTGAGTCCTGGTGGGAGCAGCTGATGAGGAGGTGCCAAAACATCCATGTGAAGGAACAAGCTCCCTCCGGATGTCTGAGCTCATGACTTGAGGTTAGTCATCGACCTCGTAGAGCTCATGGCGAGAACATAGACTGATTCCTGAACCTACATTTTTATAAAAGGTGAATCATTTGGTTTTTGACTATTTCCAAATGATGAAAAACATTTGCTGAATCATTTCCAAAGCAGGAAATTCATCCTGACAAGCAGCAGGTGGAGGCAGCTGAGGGTCTCTGTTAGCTTCTTCATCAGCGTGAACTTCCAAGGAGAAGACCATTTGATTACAGTTTCTACTTTCATCCATACCAGGACACCAGCTTCTTCTTCTGCTGTGCTGCCAGCATTATGCTTTTAATGAATACCAGAAACAATCCTTCGATTCCCATGACTGCAGCTCGCCCACTGTCTGTGCGCGGACTGATCAGAGGAACCGTCCACTCCCGGATACTCGTGGAGAAATTCCTCTGAGTGGCACAAACAGCAGGATGAGCCTTGACATTCCTGACATTTCCATCAGATCCCAAACAACAATGAAAAATTCCATTTGCAGGAACCGCAGCAGCAACCTGTTTGATGTTCTGGCGCATGCAACAATGATGTCACAGCTGAAGCTGTGAAATGAGAATATTAACATTAGGCAGCGGGATGTAGAAGCACAGCTACGGCACCCTGAACAGAAAGCACCACTTCCTGTGAAGTTTATATCTACATCTCTAACCTGCAGTCTGAGCTCCACCTTCTCAACTTTTCATTGTCTGATTCAGCGTCCCGCACACTCTCCCATCCAGAGATCCTGAGCTCTTCTTTCAGACAAACTGGTTTCCATGAGGGCAAACACAGGGGATCGTCCTCCTCTTGTGTCAGTTCCTGGAAGACGGTGACGGCCGGAGCTGCAGATTCATTGAAACGTGAGGATGGAGCTCTGCAGGCCGACACGCTGACATTTACCGCAGCAGCGTGTGACAGGTCAGACTGCAGCGTTTCACTGCGAATGCAGGCAGCGGTTCCAGCTGCGAGGAGCTCTCAGGTCTTCACTGAGGCTTAGATCAAACCTGCAGCTGTGCACTGAAATCAGCATGGAAACTAGAGTTTAGAGAAAAACTCACTCACGTGAAATAAGAAGCATTGCTCTGCCTTTTTTAATCATACCTCTGAGAGGCTGACACGGAGCTGCAGCCGCCTCACGGACGCCCACATCAAAGACAGAGAGCCGGTGAGCGCCGGCTGCTCGGGTTTCACGAGTGTTTGATGAGTGTCGTCTCAGCTTCTACACATTTCAGCAGCGCCACAAACCTGCAGACACGTCTTTAAAAAGCTTCCAGGAGTCAAACCGAGGTCAGGCAGGGACGAGCAGCTGATCCCGAGTCACGCGGTTCTCGGGGCGCGAACGGGACATTAGGCTCTGCGTTTGGCTGTTTTTCTGCTTCAGCTTCCTGTTTGGGTATTTTGGTGTTCTGCAGTTTGGGGGTTTTGTGCTGCATGTGGAGCCTGAGCCTCATCACTCTGGTAAAGCCTTCAGGCCTGCTTCCTCTGCTCCAGCTTCTATGCACAGTCCAGTTCAGAGTTTCTGGAGTTTAAGCGCTTCCCTGTGTTTTGTTTTCGGGTTCTCTGACTGTTCGGTTATCTCGTCATTTCCTGTTTTCTTTATCGGCGTCTCTGATGTCAAACTCTTACATCCTCCATGATTGTCCGTCTTGCCTGTGTCTCGGTCTCCCAGCTGCTTCCGCGTCCCTGATGACTTCCTGTCTTCAGACCATCCCAACGTACTTCCTGTCTTTGGATTCACTTTCTTTCTGTATTTGCATCAAGAAAATAAAACATTTGTTTTTTGTCTCTCTGTAGTCAGAATGTGACTCTTTTTAGCTACTGTGGATTGTGTGAATCTTTTTCTCTCTGTGCTCGTGGATTTGGGGGCACCTGAACGCTCTCAGCCTTTACCTGCCGTGTGAATCTTGTTTAGCATTTTCTTTGCACAGCAGCAGTGCTCGGGAGGTTTCAGGTGTTTGTGCTGCACAGATGTTTCAGAAACTGCTGATTCAGGTACTGGAAGTGGGTCAAAAAACTGTTAGGCCTTTTATTCCTGAAAGGACCCGCCTGTCTGCTTCCTGGATGTATGCTGACTGTGTGGCGTATAAACAGGAAACAGCTGTGAGCAGGCCACCAGAACATAAAAGCTGATGTGGTTCTTACCTGGGTCCTGGACCTGGTTTTCTACCTGGTTCAGGCTTTGATGGGATGATGACAGCTCAAGTGAGCCGGCGTCTTCCAGGCTGAAGACACCGGCTCGCTTGGCAGCGTTTCAGTCTGAGCTTTCAGAGGCTGCATGTCACACACTCCACTCTGTCTTCTGTTTCAGGTCCTCACCCTCGCCGACGACAACATGGCGGCGTCCAGAGCCGGAGCCGCTCTGCTGCTCCTGAGCTGCTGCATCCTCCTCGGTCTCATCGACCCGCCCTGTGCGTGTCAAGGTAGGTCACATGACCACACCCTCACCTGCTCTGCACCAATCAGACCTGATTCTGCAAACTGCTGCTTTGAAGTTCAGAATGGAGTTACTGACCTCATATTCACGCTGTGGAGGATAAAACTAAAATATAACTTTATGATCTGTTTATACAATATTATAATCTAACAGCAGAATCGATAAATACCGACTTTAAAACATTCATCCTCACTCCTCTGGATCGCTGGCAGCTGCAGGCCTTCTCAGAGCTCCAGCACAGGAAGCAGGTTTCAGGCTGCAGCCTCGCTGCACATGCTCGGAAGGAGATCAGAGAGGTCAGAAACAGAGAGCAACGTCCGTGATGCTCGCAGAGACGCTCCACACAAACCCCCCAAAACAACCCTCCGACTCATGCAGGCAGTTTATGAACGTACTTCCTGTTTACCTGTTGTAGAAGCTTAGTGTGTGTCAGCCAGACCTCACCTGGAGGGTCGGGAGTGGGGTGAGAGGGTGAGAATGGGGGTGTATGGAGTAACTGACTCTGCTGACCTCTGACCTCCTCAGAGGAGCAGAGGCTGGGAAAGCATCACCTGAACCCCTTCAACACCATTTAAAGGTTCATTCCGCCACTTTGCTATGAAATACTTTTTACTTTCCATCATCTCAAACCATTTCTTCATGTACAGCACTGTGCAAAAGTTTTGAGCCCCCCCCATTTCTTTTTATGTTGTGGGAAAATGGCACAGAGGTGCAGAGATGTAATGAAACCAGTGACAGTCTGCACGATTCTCACCAACTTGAAAATCAGTGTTTAAAATTTAGACTTCAAACTTCCATCAGTTCAATCTTCACATTAAAATGACCATAAACACTTCTGTGTCCACAAGCTCAGTCGGGTCGGCCTGATCTAAACATCACCATCAGACACCGAGCATGAGGCTCGGCTCTGAGCGCTTCCTTTCATCACTGCTTTAAACTTGTTCAGCTGATGAGGTCTGAAATGATTTCTAATTAAGTCTAATCTTAATGAAGCTGTATCATTGATATTACAGCAGTGGTGCTGTTACTTTAACGTGCCTGTTAGTTTAAGATACAACCACCAACGCTCAGATTCAATCTGACAGTTTTTCATTCGAGGAAATGAGACAAATATTCTTCTGTGGACGACTCATGAAGGAGGCTCCACACAGGAAACACCTGGAGATAAAATGAAGGAATTAACGAGCTAATTACTGTGGTGGGGAAATGGCCTCCAATGTTTCCTCCTCTGGAGGAGATCTGAAGAAGAAGGCTCTGATTGATCTGACCTTCATCTGAAGCTTCCCGTAGATGCTTTTTATCGAAAGTTTCAAACTGAATAAAGAGCAAGACCAAACGAACTCCAAACCCTCAGCGAGGAGGGCGCAGTGATGGCGCTCATTCATGACAAACTGCCATTACTGAAATGTGTGGAAATGAAAGACATTCAGCAACAGCAGGAAATCAGACAGGAGAAGCTGGAAACATTTACCCATGAATTCACATTGGAATTTTAGCATTCACATTCAGACAGCTGAGATGGTTTTGATTCTTTATAAAGGCCACTGTTTTCGGTCTGATTGTCAAGATGACGGTCAGAATATGCCAATTTTTCTGGGTTCAATGAAGGATTTTGTGTCTTGACTAAAATGATGTCTGGAGTCTCTCAGGGATCAAGTCTGGGTCCTCCTTTCTTCTTATTACCTCTGCCAAGGAGGTTTGTAATTGGTTCATTTTGTCAGGATTTAAAAGTTCCCAGATTTATTTTAGGAGGATCCAGGAATTTTGGAGGTGTTCCTTAATGTGACGAGATAGGATGTAACGAAGCTTTTGGGGTAACATCGTTACAAATCCACATTAAAGTGACAGAACCAGGAGAAAAGATCTCACACTGATCCAAGTCCAAGCGTCCTTCTGGATCCAGGACATTTCCAGCCTGGGCGGAGTCACACTGACCTCGGTTTGTTCCCTACTGTGGCTTTACCCCCCCCCATTCTGAACAGAGGGTTAAGGTTGGTGCAAGCATCGTGAGGAATCATTCCCTAAACTGGAAGTCTGAGTGTTCCCGGCAGCTGAGGATCTTCAGTCAGACCGTGTGTTGGGAGGAGGCTGAACTTTGGTGTTTGTTCTGCTCGGATTCTGCTTTAAGCTGCAGTTCTTCACAGGAAACAGCTGTTTTATTAATATACAGCAGCTCAAGCAAGCAGAATTATGGTCTGCACACTGAGCTTTGCCAAGAGGAGCTTTAAAAAGGCTCCTCTTTCCTGCCGTTATTGATTATTGATCATTGATCATTGGTGTTTCATGCAGTTTATTAACTATGCTGGAGCTGACAGGTGGGAACAGAGTGATAGAAGAAGGGAGGAAAAAAGGGAAAGGAAGCACGCACTCTGTTTCCTGTTTCTGCCTCTTCCTCCATAAATTCTGGAAAACCTGGAATTCCTGAAAACAGTGTTAGGTTTGTGGACAGCAGATTAAACTGGATGATTTGCTGCTGAACTGAAACTGTTCAGTGGAATTAATGCAAATAAAACTGATCAGATATGAATTATTATTCATATCCGTCATTCTCAGCTTAGACAAACACTTCCTGGGTTATTTCCAGCATCTCTAAAGAACAGGGCCATAAATCTTCCTCCTCTGTCATGGCCGGACAGATGGATTCGCACTGAGCGCGCTCCAAGGCGCTCGGCAGCTTATTGTTCCCGTTAATCCGGGCTCTCCCAGCTGTCAGGTCGAGCCTCCCTCACTGTTGTCCGACTCGTCTCAGATGACTCTCTGCATCTCCCAGCTGTTGCTGCAGTTATGTGAGTCTCGCCTGGCGTTCCCGGCAGCATTCCCAGAACAGCTTTTGAATTTTTGTTTTGGGGTAAACCAAGAACAACACTGATATAGCAAAAAAAAAGCACGATACCTAAAGAAACTGGGAAAAATTCAAAATACTTGGACTACAAACTGTAAAATATTCATCAAATTAAACTGAACACCTGAGGAAGCTAAAGTGCTGGTCATCAGGAATATTGAGGACCTGGAAAAGTATTAATGAGCATCATGGACAGGACTATAATCAAGAAAACACAAGCCGCGTGGACCACAAGGAGCTGAACAAATAAACTACATAAATCAAGACACCAAGGTAATTATGGAAACTAAACCACAACATATTCAATCGTGACACTATCAATTAATTTAACATCTGGGAATCGCACAATGCTGACACAGAGGATTGTGGATTGTGAGACTCTGGAGCTGAAATCACATCAAAACACTGAACACAACTCACGTTTCATAGACCAGGAAATTGATCCAGAACTGAAGTTTTTTAACATCAGTAACATCTGCTGTTATTACACTGAAGAACATTTCAACAAAACTATTATAGTTGACTGTAAAATGTCCATAAGCCACTTTAATGGTAGAAGTTTATACACCAACTTTCACTGCATAAGAGAATATTTCAGAGCGTTTGCACATCCATTCAGCGTGATTGCAATATCTGAGACGTGGATCAATATGGAGAAAGGAGCAGACTTTGAAATAGATGGATATGATCTGAATTATATGAACAGAAAGAACAAGAATGGAGGGGGAGAGGCTTTGTTTGTGGACAAAAAATTTAAAATAAGGTGGTTGAAAAAGTGACAGTGGTGGAAAACATATTAGAGTGTATAACTATAGAAACATGTATGGAAAAAAGAAACATGTTATTGTGAGTTCTATTTATAGAACACCAGGTTCAAACATTGAAATATTTAAGGAGTGGGTGGATAAGACATTCACTAAATTAGACCAAACAGTTATGTTTATTTGTGTGGATTATAACATAGACTTATTAAATCCAAACAAGCATATTATGACTGAAGAGTTTATCAGTACCATGTACAGAGTGGGACTTTATCCAATCATCACCAGGCCCATCAGAATCACAGCTCAATCTGCAACATTAACAGACAATATTTTCACTAATGAAATAGAGAACAAAACTAGAAGTGGTCTTTGAATCAGTGACATCAATGATCACTTACCTGTTTTTGCAGTCTATGACAGAAATTATAGGACAAACAAACAGGAAAGTAAAATAAATTACAAACGGGTTAGAACAGAGGAATCCATGAATGCATTCAAAAGTGACCCACTTAAACAAAACTGGGAGATGGTGTGTAAGGAGAAAGATGTTGATAAAGCTTATGAGACATTCTTAGGAAAATTTAGATGGTTATATGATAGGCACTGCCCGATAAAACAATACAGCAAAAAAGCAAAAATATGCAGAGTGTCCTTGGATCACAAAAGGATTACAAAATGCCTGTAAAAAGAAAAATACCTTATATAAAGATTTTGTGAAGTACAGAATATAGACGCTAAAAATAAATATAAGAAATATAAAAATAAATTAACTAGTATTTTGAGGTTATGTAAAAAAAGAATATTATGGGAAATTATTAGATAAGAACAAAAGTAACATTAAAGGGATTTGGAAAACATTAAATACATTATTAAAAACTGGGTTAAGCAAATAAATTATCCTACATATTTCACTAATAATGATACAGATATTAGTGCTATTGAGGACGTGGTTGATGAACTTAATAGATTCTTTGTAAGTGTTGGACCAGACCTGGCTGAGGGACTCCCTGATATGGGACTGTGTGCAGGGAGAGCAGCTGGACTCATCGAATGTAATCCTCAGTCAATGTTTTAAACAGTGGTGGAAGAAAAGGAAATAACTGACATTGTTGAGAAATCTCAAAATAAAACTTCTACAGACTGGAATGACACTGATATGAAAATTATTAAAAAAGTTATTGATGGTATCTCGAGACCCTTAATATACATTTGCAATTTGTCTCTTCAAACTGGTAAAATCCCATCACAAATGAAATATCTAAAGTAATACCAGTGCACAAAAGTGGAGATAGACACCAGTTCACAAATTACAGGCTCTGTTTCTCTACTTTCTCAATTCTTCAAAATACTGGAAAAAGTTTTAGTCAACAGACTTGACAAATTCATTGATAAACATAAAATATTAACAAATATTAACAGATCAACATCTATGGCATTAAGGGAACTAATCGAAAATATAACTAATAATACAGATCAAAGACAATGTACAGTTGGAGTTTCCATTGGCCTAAAACAAGCTTTTGATACAATTAATCATGAAATATTAGTTGATAAACTGGAGCACTATGGTATTACAGGTGTGGTCTTGGAGTGGGTCAAGAGTTATTTGAGAAGCAGGCAGCAGTTTGTGAAAACTGGTGACGTCAGTCTGAGGGCTTGAACATTGTCTGTGGGGTCCCACAGGGGTCAGTATTAGGACCAAAATGGTTTCCCTTATACATCAATGATATATGTAAAACATCTGATATATTACAGTGTATTTTATTTGCAGATGATACTAATATCATTTGTGGTGGAGAGAATTCACAGCAGCTTTTGGAAATTGTCACAAAAGCAATGAATCAATTGAAAACATGGTTTGATAGAAACGAGCTATCACTAAATTTAAACAAAACTAAATTCATGTTGTTTGGAAATTTTAGAAAATATGTGAGAGTAACATTGTGGGTAAACAATGTTGAAATAGAACATGTCTCTGATACAAAATTTCTGGGTGTGACAATAGATAACACAATCTGCTGGAAACATAAAATATTTACAAAGTAAACTGTCCACGAGCATCTCTGTACCGAGTAAAGCAAAACATCTTCTGCATCACAAATCAGTCCCAATACTTTACTGCTCACTTATATTGCCTTACCTAGAGTATTGTGTGGAAGTCTGGGGCAACACATACAAAACTTCACTCCAACCATTATGTAAACTTCAGAAAAGAGCAATTAGGATCATTAATCAAGCAGGATTTAGAGAACACACTAACATATTATTTTTGAAGTCAAAGCTCTGAAGTTCATGGACCTCATAAATTATAAAACTGCACAAATTATGTACAAAGCCAGATATAATATGTTGCCAGGAAATGTAGAGAGGATGTTTGTTGACGGGGGGGGGGGGGGTTATAACCTGAGGGGAAAGCTGAACTGGAGGGTTAGGGTTAAGGCACGCACAACAATTAAAACTTTTTGTGTTTCCATCTCTGGAGTCAAATTGTGAAACAGTTTTGAACATTATTCATTTCAAAAGATACTTTCCAAACATGCTTTTGGAAGGGTATGAAAATGATTTCGGATCATTAAGTCTTTAATGAAATTTATTAGGATAATTGGTAAAGTTAATCATATGTAGGTATATCTATATTTATACTTTTTTTTATTTTGCTCTTGTTTATTTTTGTGGGCTTAGTGCATACAGGGTGGAGGGTGAAGGTGAACTTTGCACATTAACAGAGTGTTGAGCATGAGGTAGGGATCAATAACTATGTACATACTTCTTCCTGCTCCATTTGGGACATGGAGTTTTGTTTGATTTTGTATGAGCACGTTTCTGTGTATGTGTGTATGTGTATACATAGCCATGTCTGTGTGTATACAAATATGCCAATATATGCATATGGGTTTGTTGTTTATATGTCCGAAATAAAGACAATCAATCAATCAATCAATATTAAACAGGTTCTTATACGATCTCAGCGTCACAACACAGTAAAAATACATCAAAACAAACTCAGCTGTAAAACTTTTTTAAATGTAACTATAAATATTAAATGTTATCAAACAGGAGCTCTGCAGGTTCAAATGAATTACAATCAAAAATAGAAATCAACAGAAATGTATGATGTATTGATGAGGAATGATGATGTAATGATAAACAGTAACAGCTAACAATGAAATGAAGTCCAGTTGCCCAGATTATATTTTCATACATTTTATATATATATTGAAAGAGCGGGAAGCTGGGTGGGTTTACCTGTCCTCACCTGTGGCCACAAGCTCTCAGATCCCTCTGCAGGGCTCAGAGGAGGTGTTTCACACCCCTCTGGGAGGAGACCCAGGCCAGAGCAGGACATGTTGGACAGATAATATCCCAGAGGGAGATCTGGAAAACTGTAGGAATATGGGAATCCACATACTGAAATATCTTTGATCTGGATAAGTTAATGTTTTTACCTTCAGGATGAAGGTTTAGGTTTGAAATCTTTAGTACTGCTGATCCAGGGTCAGATGCACACCCTGACCTTCTCTGTCTCAGCTGTCAGGATGGTTTTCAGAGTTTCAGGTCTCTGGTGGGACATTAACAGCCAGCAGTTTGACCTCTGACCTCTGGCAGCCGCTGGGGCACGTGGAGCCCAGTATTATCAGAGCCGAGTCCTCTCTGTCTCCAGGATTCCAGCAGACACTCAGGTCACCTCACAGGGGTCACAGGGAGGTGATAGGTCACAGTGTGCTATCTAAACATGAAGCTAATAGCTCAGGTCCTCTGAAGAGATGAAGCTCAAATATTAAAATGTCAGGATGAAGTGAAACCTCTGCAGAGAACGTAGCCATAGAGATCAAAACTGTGAACATGAAACATGAACATGGCAGTCTACTGACTCACTGTGGCGCCTCTGCTGGACGGCAGAGGAACCGCAGCTTTTGGTGCTTTGTTGTCTTTATTTGGCCCTGAAGGTCAAAGTGACTTTCACTGCTAAGGAGCACAACCACATCATTCACTAGTAGTGAAGATGATGGGTAGATGAGGAGCAGTGATCTAGGCCTGAGGTCTGGGGAGGACCTCTTTTACTACGTTTCCACCGCTGAGGTGCCGGTGCTCGTACCAGTGCTGGTGTCGGTTTCAATGAACCGGCGAAACACTTAAGAGCAAGCCTGCATTTCCACTGCACTTTGTGAACTGCTCCTTTACGTATGAGTGTGGGCGGGTCCTCGTCTGGACACGGAAGCCGAAGGGCACTAACGTGGGAGAACACGCTCCCCTTTGTTGTGCTGTGAACACATTTTAGGGTCCAAACAAACTACTGCAGCATCTGTGTGCAGCACAGAGGGAAACACAGACTGAGATTAGAGCAAGACCACAAGTACGCACTTTGTGTCCTTTTATCTGTGATATGAACTGATACAAAGCAGCAAGTTCAGCCTCAGAGCCCAACCTAATTCACAGCTGAGAAAATCTCATCACTTTTCTCCTGTAACACACACCATGCAGTGAAACAGCGGTAGGAAACTTTACGCTGAGACGGCAGAGCCACGCCCTTCTGCCGCTTTCGTCACGTGTTCTTGGTTCGAGACCAGCTAGGTTGCAGGGCTGGAGTTGAACCCGTTTTTCGGTCGAGCACCGAGTGCGTTTACGGTGGAAAAACCGCTGAACGGTTCAAATACTGGCACCAGCACCGGAACCCCGTCAGTGGAAAAGAGGCCACTGAGGATGGTGGCTCCTGGGCCAGGCAGAGAAGGCCCTGCAGAAAAATGAGTCTGGTGTAGATCTTATAGGTTGTTGTGGGGCTATAACTGAAAGACTTTCAGAGACAAAAAAATAACTGTAGATGATCAGATGGTCCCTGCAGCTCCCTGCAGATATTGCGGGTCTGCCTCTGTGGCTCTGATGTAGTGCAGGAAGACTTTTGGAGATACATGACTGGAAATCTGCAGTGTTTGAGCTGAAAAAAAATTTTCACTTCACTTCAGCTCCAACAGCTGGTGGGCAGTCTCAGGTGTTTAACCTCCTGACATGTCCAGGTGTGTCTGGACCAGCATCGAGTTGAGAGCCCCATGATGGGATGACCCTCCTGGAAGAGGAGAGGATGTTGGAGAGGAACTGTCTCCTCAGAGAAAAGCTGCCCTGGGTTCCAGCTGCAGGATTAGAGGTTAGAGGTTGGAGGCTAGGGTTACGTTGGAGGTTCAGAACAGGTTCACATTTGGAAGAAGAGTTAAAAATCATACAACACTGTTTAGTGTTGGTGGAAATGACTGAATAATTACTCCTGGGGACACGCCGAGCTCTGAGATCAGCTGAAGGTGCTGAAATCAATAATTTACCTGCCACCCCTCAACAACGCAGCATCAGCTGAACGCATCCGCTCTCCTACTGCTGTTTTCCTTCTTCCTGCTCTCTGCCGATTGGCTGTGAACACTCACCTGCTTGGAGATACAGCACATTGTCTCAGCACAGGCATCCTGATCATCATCAGCGTTTCAGTCTTCGTTTCATTGGTTCAGTTAGTTTAGGGGAGGAGCCTGAGTCAGATGGACAGATGTTTGGTTGGCTGAATGGAGACTGCTCTGGTCCTCCTTATAGATCTTGGTATGTTTATATGATTGACAGCTGATCACATCATTACCTCTGCAGCAGCTCATGTTTTTCAAAGCGTCTGTCTGTACACACGATAACTCAAAAAGTTTTGAATGAATTCTGATCAACCTTTGTAGGGCTGCAGAGGTCAGAGGTCATGTTAACAATCCATTAAATTTTGGCTCCCATCCACCGAGGTCTCTAAGATCAGCTCCATGATTTATTGGTCCAGAACAGACAAAAAGTCCTTTAACTTAGAAACCATGATTCTTAGTGTGCATACAGGAAATACAGTATAAAGGTTTAAAATATCAGGTCACATTTGACCTCTGACCTCATGTTCACATCTGCCTTTTTCTTTAAAGAAGGTGTCAGGACAAAGAATGAATCTGCAGCAATAATAAAAAGTAATTATACTCAAAGTGATGTGAAGTATACTAAAATGGGTTCAACAGGTCGAATAACAAAAGGCTGCACTTTGTTTTTGCTGCACTACAGACGTGTTAGAGTCTGTTTAAAAAGAACAAAGAAAAGTAAAATAAGTAAGTAAAAATCTACAAACTCCCCTTAAAGGAGGCGCTGCTGAGAGCGAGCTGCTGCCTCTTTATTAAACATGCTGAAGAACATCCTGTATATGAGGGTAACAGACTAATACAGCCTTCTAACACAGTTTTTTGGGGTCTTTTCTGCTAATATTGCACGAGTGAATCTTCTGGCTCCGCAGAGAAACGAGGAGCTCGTTCTGCACAAACTGTCTCTGCAGGTTTTTCAAACAGACTGAAAGCCGTCTGATTGGTGTGCGTCTCTAACCTGATTCTCTTCCTGCAGAGAGCGACTGCAGCTGTAACATCACCAACAGCCGCTGTGATGAGTTTGGAGTTTGCAGGTGACACATCAAATACTTCAATTAGTCGATTAATCAATCACTAACCGATCAATGTCCAAGCTGCCTGGTAGCTCCTGGTTTTCTTCAGGAGTATTTTACTTTGGTTTCTCTCTTAACCTTTGGAGGCAGGATGGATCTGATTCACCTGCTTTAGAGAAACCGGTCATGTTGTTTCTCTATCACAGATTATGCACCAATCAGCCATAACATGATGACCACCTGTCTACTATTGTGTCGGTCCCCCTTTGCTGCCAAACAGCCCTGACCCATCGAGGCATGGACTCCAGCAGACCCCTGAAGCTGTGCTGTGGTATCTGCACCACGATGTTAGCATCAGATCCTTTAAGTCCTGGAAGCTGGGGGGGGGGGTCTGTTTCTAACATCAACTTTGAGGACCAAATGCTCACTTGCACCTGTCAGTGCTCATCATGTTATGCCTGATCGGTGTATCTGTGTTTTATTTTATTGACCTTCCACGTGACTCTAATGCTGTTTGGCCCTAATGTCTCTTTGCTTCCTTCCTGTTTCTAGGTGTGACCCTGGCTGGGACGGCAACCTATGCGACCGCTGCGTGCCGATGCCTGGTTGCATGCACGGTTCCTGCGAGCAGCCATGGCAGTGCACCTGTGAGCCAGGGTGGGGAGGGCGCTTCTGTGATAAAGGTCTGAGGTCACCAGTACATTAATGTTTCCATGACCTCACACTTCATATTCAGTTTGGTTATCTCACAGCAGGCAGAACATTGTTGTGTAGCATTGTGTGGATGTATTCAGTTCAATTCAGTTTTATTTATATAGTGGCAAATCACAACAATCAGTCATCTCAAGGAGCTTTATAGTGTAAGATAAAGACTACAATAGCACAGAGTGGGGTCTAAACAGAGTAAAAAGAGGTGAATAAAAAGAAACACTCAGTGCATAATGGGAACCCCCCAGCAGCCTAGGCCTATGGCAGCATAACTAAGGGGTGGTTCAGGGTCACCTGATCCAGCCCTAACTATAAGCTTGATCATAAAGGAAAGTTTTAAGCCTAATCTTAAAAATAGAGAGGGTGTCTGTCTCCTGAATCCAAGCTGGGAGCTGGTTCCACAGAAGAGGGGCCTGAAAGCTGAAGGCTCTGCCTCCCATTCTACTCTGAAGTATCCTAGGAACCACAAGTAAGCCAGCAGTCTGAGAACGAAGTGCTCTGTTGGGGTGATGAAGGCTCCCCATTAGACACCATGTTTCTAAGATTTGTGGGGCCGAGTACAAGAACTTCAGTTTTATCTAAATTTAGAAGCAGGAAATTAGAGGTCATCCAGGCCTTTATGTCTTTAAGACATTCCTGCAGTTTAACTAATTGATGTGTGTCATCTGGCTTCATGGATAAATAAAGCTGAGTATCATCTGCATAACAGTGAAGATTTAGGCAATTTAGGCCCTAACCCTGCCTAAGGGAAGCATGTACAATGTAAATAAAATTGGACCTAGCACAGAACCCTGTGGAACTCCACAATTGACCTTAGTGTGTGAAGAAGACTCCCCATTTACATGAACAAATTGGAGTCTATTTGATAAATATGATTCAAACCACTGCAGTGCAGTACCTTTAATACCTATGGCATGCTCTAATCTCTGTAATAAAATGTTATGGTCAACAGTATCAAAGCTGCACTGAGGTCCAACAGGACAAGCACAGAGATGAGTCCACTGTCAGAGGCTGTAAGAAGATCATTTGTAACCTTCACTAATGCTGTTTCTGTACTGTGATGAATTCTGAAACCTGACTGAAACTCTTCAAATAAACCGTTCCTCTGCAGATGATCAGTTAGCTGTTTTACAACTACTCTTTCAAGGATTTTGGAGAGAAAAGGAAGGTTGGAAATTGGCCTATAATTAGCTAAGACAGCTGGGTCAGTGATGGCTTTTTAAGTAGCGGTTTAATTACAGCCACCTTGAAGGCCTGTGGTATGTAGCCCGTTAATAGTGCCTGAGCCAGCTGTCAGTAGATCAAAGTTGGTACTGAAGCTGAACAAAGGTTTTTCTCTGTTAATAATGAATATTTGAGAGTAGAAACAAAATCAAATGAAGCAGATGTTTGAAGTCTTCCATGTTTCTGAGCAGTGCTGCAGCTCATCTGTCTCCTGTTGTCTCTCAGACCTGAACGTGTGCTCGCAGCAGCAGCCGTGTCAGAACGGAGCAACCTGTGTGATACGGGACAGCGGCGACTACGCTTGTCTGTGTCCCGAAGGTTTCCATGGCCCCAGCTGCCAGCGGAGAACAGGACCGTGTTACCAGAGAAGGTTTGAGCTCCTCTAATGTTGCGAAGCCATCAGTGATCCCACAGAGCACACACACTGCAGATTACTCATTCAGATCAGCTCCAGCTGCTGGGCTGGACCATCCAACAGAGAAGGTCTTGATGCATTAACCAGCTAAAAATGATTCTTTATTTTTTAGGTTAGTTTGGTCAGATTAACGTTATAACCTATATTTATAGTCACAGATTACTGAATGCATGGAGAGCTGAAACAGAATAATCAGCAGCAACAATCAGCTCATGGTAGATGGAGACATCTGTTTTACTGCTATGACCATCCACCTGTCACTCAAAGAGGCCACGCCCCGTCCCCGTACAGCTGTTATGAAGGGGGAAATTAGCTCCAGAGGCCAAAGCAGTTTCTGTATCAGGCTGTAAACATGTATATTTCTGCTGAAAGGTTTTAACACGAGAGTCTGTGGGAACTGACTCACTGTGGCGCCCCTGCTGGGTGGCAGAGGAACTGCAGGTTTTGGTGCTTCCTGTTTCAGACCTGGACATTGATGTTTGCTGCAGACCTGCTGGTTTTCTCATCTTTCTTCTTTTCTGTCTGCAGGTCTCCATGTAAAAATGGCGGTCTCTGTGAGGACGCCAATGGTTTCGCAGCAGAGGTGACATGTCGCTGCCTGGCCGGCTTCACGGGACTGCGCTGTGAGACCGACGTTGATGACTGTCTCATGAAGCCATGTGCCAACAGCGCCACATGCATAGATGGCATCAACCGTTTCTCGTGCGTCTGCCCCGCAGGGTTTAGCGGACGCTTCTGCACCATCAATCTGGACGACTGCGCCAGCCAGCCCTGTCTGAATGGGGGACGCTGCCTCGACCGCGCCGGCGGCTTCCACTGCATCTGCCGGCCCGGTTTCACCGGAGCCACCTGCGAGGCACCACCGCTGAGCAGCAACACCCGCAAACCCGGCTGGACGACGGTGGGGTGGGAGGGAGGAGGTGGAGGACAGAGGCAGAGGATCACCACCAGCAGCGGCGGCAGGAACACCAGTCACAACCTGCTGAAGGTGACGGTGAGCGAGCGCAGTGGTGCTGGCCTGTCTGAGGTGCAGCTCATCATCGTACTGGTGCTGGCGGGGGTGACGCTTACCATGGTGGTCATGACCACCACCCTTGTTCTGCAGGGTCACTGCGGAAACTGTGACCACACCCCCTGCTGGTCCTCTGTGACTTCATCATCATCATCACAGAGAGGACAGAAAAGCCACCAGCGAGCACGGCGGGTTGAGGAAGAAGGACAGATCAGCTTTCTGAGCACGGCAGAACCAGAGAAGAAGAAACTCAACACAGAGGTCACGCTCCACGTGCCTCAGGGTCAGGTCTAAACTCCCAGCATCCATCTGTACTGTGACATCATCAGTGGTGTCACATCACCAGACTGAATGGATAATTTAAACCCCGCCTGCATTTGCCAGAGTGCAGTCAGCTCAGAGGAGGTGGAGGCTGTTATTTTGAAAAGGTTATTATAAACTGAAGCTTTATTTTATAAATCAATAATTTATCAATAAATTTCTTTTAATCACCTGGAAAATAAAATCATATTAATTGTGTGTAGATTGAATTTGAAATGAATGAAACTGACATCAGTCCACACTCAGCAACACAAAATAAAACATTTAAAAATGTTTCAA
The DNA here is from genome assembly GCA_024447675.2 of Pterophyllum scalare. Taxonomy (NCBI): domain Eukaryota; kingdom Metazoa; phylum Chordata; class Actinopteri; order Cichliformes; family Cichlidae; genus Pterophyllum; species Pterophyllum scalare. Next base: position 30,068 of record JAMQGT020015136.1, read on the forward strand.
ACTGATTCTGAAAAGTTTTGGGATTTTTCGTGCTGCTCCACCTCTTTCTTCCCAGAGCAGCTCTGCATGATTCCCTGTTCAGCATAAACCTCCTTTGTCTGATCCTTAGACTCATTACAGCCCCGCACTACATCCTCAGTCTGAAACAAGCTGTTTTAGCTCCTCCCCCTTTAAGACAGCTGTCTTCTGATTGGTCAGCTTCTAGAAGCCTGCCAAGGGGCAGCGGTGTAAAATATTTAATGTGTTTTCCACGGAGGACCAAAACTGCCAAATTCCACGCCAAATGTAAATGACAGAATAAATCAAATTTGGTCCTCCTCAGTGTTTGCACGTTGCCATGGGTTACTGAGTGAAGACTGATGGGAAATGACCACAGTTTGATCTTTTAAATGAAATTACTTACATTAAAGTGAAGTATGAATATGTTATGACTTTATATGTATATAAAAGTGTTTATTTATTGTATTGTGTACATGTATGTGTGCTCAACACAGCTGTCAAACCTCACCATGTTACAGGAAACAGACCGAAGGTGCTGATGTTCTTCACACAGACATTAAAGGTGTTTCTGAGCATCACCCACAGACCTGTTTGGATCACTTCCTCATTTGTGTCTGAATAGTTTGACTCTCCATCAGGTGGCGTCAGATCCTACAGGACAAACTTCCAGCCAGGAGAAGTGGGAGCCCTGATCCGACCTGCAGGTAGGTGTCGATCCTGGACAGGATTTGTGCTTATTGATGTGACCTGGCAATGTCACAATGGCAACAGTGGAAGGTGTGGTAAAGCATTTAGTTACTGAAATAAAAAAAAGTCTGTCTTGCATGTCTTGGGTGCCATGCCTCTGAACATCACATGGAGCTCTGGGTCAGTGCCACTGGACTGGCAGACCAGGGTGGTGGTCCCCATCTTTAAAAAGGGGGACTGGAGGGTGTGTTCCAACTATCAGGGGATCGCACTCTACAGCCTCTCAGATAAGGTCTATGCCAGGGTGGTGCAAAGGAGGATCCATTCGTTAGTTGAACCTCAGATTCAAGAGGAACAATGCAGTTTTCATCCTGGTTGTGAAACGCTGGACCATTATTCTCTTGAGGATGTTCCAGTGTGTGTGGGAGTTTGCCCAACCAGTCTACATGTGTTTTGTGGACTTGGAGAAGGCATTCAACCGCATCCCTCGGGGTATCCTGTGGGGGGTGCTGCAGGAGTGTGGGGTGTCTGGCTCGTTGTGGGCAATTCAGTCTCTGTACAACTGCAGTGAGAGTTTGGTCCATATTGCCGGCAATAAGTCAGACTCGTTTCCTGTGGGTGTTGGACTTCGTCAGGGGCTGCCCTTTGTCATCGATTCTGTACATAATATTTATGGACAGAATTTCTAAGCGTATACATGTGGCAGAAGGCTTTCGCCTTGGTGGCCTCAGAATCTCATCTCTGCTTTTTGCTGATGATGCGGTCCTGTTGGCTTCATCAGGTGGTGGCCTGCAGCTCACAATGGAACAGTTTGCAGCTGAGTTTTAAGTGACTGGCATGAGAATTAGCACCTCTAAGTCTGAGGCCATGGTCCTCAGCTGGAAAGGAGTGCCCACTCTGGCTCAGGGACTAGTTGCTGCCCCAGGTGGAGGAGTTTAAGTACCTCTGGGTCTTGGTCACGAGTGATGGGAGAAGGGAACGGGAGGTCAACAGATGGATCGGGGTTGCGTCTCTAGCGATGAGGAAGCTGCACCGGTCTGTCATGGTGAAGAGGGAGCTGAGCGTGAAAGCGAAGCTGTTGATTTACCGGTCAATCTACGTCCCTACCCTCACCTATGGTCATGAGCTTTGGGTAGTGACCAAAAGAATGAGACCACAAATACAAGCATCAGAAATGAGCTTCCTACGAAGGGTGGCTGGCCTGCCCCTTCGAGAAAGGGTGAGGAGTGTAGCCATTCTGGAGGTGCTCAAAGTAGAGCCACTGCTCCTCCATATCAAAAGGAGCCAGTTGATTGGTTCGGGCATCTGACTAGGATGCCTCCTGGGCGCCTCTGGGGTGAGGTGTTTCGGGCATGTCCTAGTGGGGAGGAGCCCCCGGGGCAGACCCAGGACACGCTGAGGAGATTATATTTCTCGGCTGACCTGGGAACACCTCGGTGTGCCCCCAGATGAGCTGGTGGAGGTGGCTGGGGAGAGGGCGGTATGGGTTTCTCTGCTTGGGCTGCTGCCCCCGTGACCTGGCCCCGGATAAGAGGAAGAAAATGGATGGCTGGATGGATGGAAAAAATTATCAAATGACTTTGTTGTTGCCGTTTGTCAGCACCACCTACTGAGGTTCTGTTTATTGCGATCTGTGATGTCAGCAGGAGCTCCTCATAACGTTCATATTATTAAACTGAAACAAGGAAACACAGCTGAGAAACTTACCGAGAATGAAAAGGAAATAAAGAGTCGGCGTGGCCTGAACTGACTCAGTCTCCCACAACCTTTGAAAAACACAGATTATTGTCACATAGCAGCAGCACATGCACAGATCTCCTGATTCATATACTTCATATAAAATATCAGAAGTCTCTGCTTTTTTGAAAACCATCTCTCATCTTCCTCTGCTGTGCTCTCTTCATCTCTGACACTGAAGACATCAGACAATAAAGTTTTTCCTCCCTGGGAAACCCACCCTGCGTGCCTGTCACACAGTTTCAGCAAACCAGTTCATGAGTTCGCTGATATTGGTTGAGATGTTTGAAAAGTTGCAGTTAAATTATCTGAAACTCTACCTCAGTTTATGCTGCCTTCTTCTGAGCATTAGTAATGGGACAGTAACTTTATCGACGTGTGTGTGTGAACGACTTGGTTGAGGAAAAAGGACGTGCAGAGTGTGTGGGCGGGACCATGGAGTGGAATTATTTTCTGATTTCGTCAGCGAGTTTCTCCACAGCACCGGTGGGAAGCAAACCCGACAAATCAGCTCTCTTTGTGATGACAGCTCAAACTGCCCGTTGAGCTTAAACTCGTAACTGATGGGATTTAAACACAGGAGGACATTTCAGATTCACTTATTGGCTTGGTGTGTTTGAATGTGTCAGTTTGTTGTCATCGCTAACACTCGTGACTTTGTGTATTTTAGTGTATTTGCTGACAGTAAACAACCAATCAGAGTCTTTGTTCTTAAGAAGCTGTAAACAGTTTTATTATTGTGACATCAGAGCAGCAGAACCAATCAACAGAGATACATTCATCAGAAGCAGAACACCTGTGGAGCAAACACCAGTGTGAAGGTCACATGATGTGTTTGAGTTCTCTGCTCGTCTGTGTTCAGGTGCTACACCAAACCATGCAGAGCGTGCGATTGGCTGCAAGCCATCAGGTGAACTGACAACCAGAGAAGTGCAGTGCAGAGAAAAACATTCAAACCGAAAAGTGGCGGCAGCCTGACAGGAAGTGGGCGTGTTTGTGGTGAGGGTCACATCTCAGTCTCAGCCAATAAGCTCTCACCTAGACCTGACGTCAGCAAGACCGCCTGGGGGCTGGAGTCTGTGGGGTCAAAGAATGACACGTTGAGAACTTCACGCCACAATTCAGGATCCAGGACCTGCAGTTTGTGCCACAGCCTCCTCACCTGTTCCCACATCAACCATTTAGACTGATTTCCTTCTATCGGACCAATCAAACTCAGAAGGCCCATCAGCTATGGACAACAGCAGTGAACTGTTCCTTTAAGAAAATTGACCTAAACGCTGATGTGGAAAAGCTTTAAGTCTTCGTCAAACCAAAGCTTCTGTGTTTCCTCTGCGATCAGCCGTTCGATGAAAATACCTCGGTCACAGCAGCAGCATCGAGACAAACTACAGAGCTCATCTCAACAAGAAAGACAAAAATGGCTCCCACTTTTAACAAGAACGAGCTGTTAGATCAGATGTTTCTCTCCATTTGCCAAATCTGTGCCGCACTTTAAGTTTTAATGATATTCAGGTTTCTAATTTAATGACGCTGTTTAACAATGAAAGAAAATAAAGACTTTACTGCACACGTCCATTTCAATCCAGATTTTTCTTCCATCTTACATTTGCTGTGACGAGCTGCTGCACCTCTCTTATTGCTCCTGGTCCTGGTTTTGTTTCTGCCCCAGAACCAGAACCACGAAGCTTTAATCACAGAGGAACCACAAAAGAACAGAAAATCTTCAAAGGGATATTCATTAATATTGATTAAATATCAATTATTGTATTCTTTAGCTGGGACTAGATAAGTATCAGTTTAACCAGATTCACACTTCCACAATTATACAAAACACTAACCTCCTACTGTCACTAAGGACACCTAAACACCACACAGAGGACGGCACCAGGTCTACACTCAGTGAAGTGGGACAAAATGGAGTTGAACCAGATCTAATAAGGGTAATATGGGACAAAAGCAGGTCTAACTGCGTTAAAAGAGAGAAGAACTGGTTCTGTCCTAGGTAAGGTAGCACAGAACCAGGTGTGTAGAGGGAAAACTGTAAAAACAGGTTCATATTTGGTAAAGTGGGGCAGAACTGTGTTCACAGGGGACTGTGTGGAAGAACCAGTTCTGTACAGATTACAGCAGCAGAGAATCAGGTGTGTTCCGGGTAAAGTAAGTGGGACAGAACAGGATAGATAATAGATCAAAGACCATACTAGGTGAAACGGGGCAGTATTGCTCTTGTACCTGTGATGCCAGTACAGTAACCTGACAAATAAACCCAGCTTACTGGGTCTATACTGGATTTGTGCGGTTTGAGGGGGGACAGTTTAGAACAGGGACACTCTGAAGGTGAGGACGAGAGTTCAGCCCTTACTGCTGTGGGGGAGCCAGGTGGGGGGCTGGTACTTGTCTCTGATTGGCTGGTACTTGTCTCTGATTGGGTGGTACTTGTCTCTGATTGGCTGGAGAGCAGTAATGGAAGCAGGATCTGGTGCCAGAGCCGGAGCCTCCCTGTCGTCGTCATCCTCGCCCTCAGACAGCAGGTCACAGATCTGCTGCTGCAGCTCCGGACTGATATTGTTCTCGGCCAGGACCAGGACCCGCAGGCTCGTCGGGTAGTTCTCCACCATGTCCAGGAACACCTGTAACAGGTGAGACCGCCACATTTCAAAACTCCCAGGAAGTTCATCGTGCCTTCAAAATATAACTGTGTGTACAGAATGTGTGACATGACGGGCAGGACCAGGATTGCTTAAAAGCATCTTTCCTTCGTGTTTACAGTCCTGGAATGCACTTATCACACGTGCATCGCCCTCTTGCACGTGCATGGCTGGGCTTGTCTCTGTAACCATAGCGGCCTGTGTGCATGCAATAGTCTGCTGGACCTGATCACAGTGTTCCACCTTATAAAGAGATCAGAAAATCAGCCACAAATAATCAGGTGCACTAATTTTCTTAAAAGCTAAAGATTTAATTGAGTTTCCTACAACAACTTCTTACAGATCTTTCACAATAAGCCATTAATTGTTTCTGTCCAGAAAACATAAGGTGCAACACGCCCAGGACCAGCTGCAGTTTGCATAACAGGCAGGCGTCGGTGTTGAGGACACCATTCTCTACCTACTACATCGAGCACACTCTCACCTGGATAAGGGAAATGGCATGGTGAGGATCCTCTCAAGTGCCTTTAACACCATCCAGCCCCTTATACTTCAGGATAAACTGAACAGGATGAGAATGGACCCCTGCTTGGTCAATTGGATCTCCAGCTGCCTCAATGACAGGCCGCAATATGTCAGGCTGAAGGACACCATGTCTGACACTGTGATCAGCAACACCGGAGCACCCCAGGGGACGGTGTTGGCCCCTCTTCTCTTCACCCTGTACTCTGCAGACTTCTGCTACAACTCTGAGCTGTGTCACATCCAGAAGTTTGCTGATGACACAGCCATTGTGGTGTGTATCAGGGATGACAGAGAGGAGGAGTATAGGAGCCTAGTGAGGGACTTTGCTATCTGGTGCCACAGGAACCACCTGCAGCTCAACACCTCAAAGACCAAGGAGCTGGTCATTGACTTCAGGAAGTCCAGACCAAGATTACGACCAGTTCAAATTGAGGGAGTTGAGGTAGAGACTGTAGATGCACACAAGTACCTTGGACTGTGGCTGGACAGCAAGCTGGCCTGGACAGGCAACACAGAACATCTGTACAGGAATGGACAGAGCAGGCTGTACTTCCTGAGAAAGCTGCGGTCTTTTAACATCTGCAGGAAACTCCTGGAGATGTTTTATCAGACTGTTATAGCGAGTGTCCTGTTTTACACCATGGTGTGCTGGGGGGGGGGGGCAGCACAACCAGGAAGGACACATCCAGGCTAAACAAAGTGATCAGGCGGGCCGGCTCTGTAGTCGGCATGAAGATGGACTCTCTGGTGATGGTGGCAGAGAAGAGGACTATGGACAAACTACTGGACATTATGGATGATGATCACCCTCTGCACACTGACATCAGCAACCAGAGGAGCCTGTTCAGGGACAGACTGCTGCTTCACAAGTGTAGAACCAACAGACTGAAAAACTCCTCTGTCCCTCACGCCATCAGACTGTACAGCTCCTCTATTGGGGGGGGGGGGTAACAGGAGGGGGGAGGGGCAGCCAGCAGCCCATAAATACAATGTAACATAAAGCAGTACTGGACAACGGACAATACAAATGTGTAATATCACCTCACCTGTCAGACATCTTATATCTTGTTTGTCTTGTTGTATCTTGGCTTATTAGTTATCTATTTATTCTTTTGCTTGTATATTCTTGTATATTTCTGACTGACAATATTTCCAACTATATCTCTGCTTGTGTGACTATAATGTAAAAAGTGCTACTAATCTAATCTAATGTAATCTAATCTAATGAATGCTTTTAGTTTGATAGTGGAGATGCTGAGCTTGTGTGTGTGCGTTTGAGTGTGGTGGTGTTCCTATTTTTGTGCACGGCTCCCACATGTCATGACCCGGCTGCAACATGGAGGCTGATGCCACTGCAGCAGGAACACTATCAAATCCTGACCCTAACAACCAGCAGCTTTAAGGTGGAATGATTTCTTCCATGTTACGTAAAGCTGGAGTTGACACCGTGAATCAGTGAAGGCTGAAAATCAGCTCTGAACATCACTTTGTCTTTACGGGCTCTCCTGTGTGTTTAAAGAGGACAGAATTTTGACTGGATGACTTTAGTTTCCCTGATTTTGATTCCCTCACTTTGTATCTCAAAAGACAGCAGAGGGGAAGGTGATCAGCAGGTGAGACCTTCCTTCACCTCAGATCACTTTGGAGCTACGAGACTTTCAGTCATATTGCGGATTCTCCAACAGCGCTACAGAGCTCATTCTGAGGCTTTTATTTTGAAAGCAGTTGAAACAGGAAACACGGAGCTAAAGAGGCTCCTCATCAATGCTGCATCATCTCCCCCTGCTGGACAAACAGCTGAACTGCAGCCTTAGTCCACAGAGTCCGGACTTCCAAACTCAAGAGCTGAGACTGGTTCAGACTGTGGAGGTCCGCTTTGTAACGGGGACAGCAGTTCAGACCGAGCTTCGGCTGATTCCACTCAGGCGGGGGGTGAAGCAGCGCGGGTGTGTGAATAAAACCAGACGCAGAGGAGTTATAGCTGCTGGTTTCTAGAAGAAGAGCTGACGAAGCTTGAGGGAAACGAGCATTAAATCCAAACTTTAAATTCATCCCGGTTTTATTTGCAGTTCAGAGATCTGCTCTGGAAACATGAGAAGCACAGAAGAAGAGAAAGGAGCGCTGTGATTGGTCGACCTGTGCCGACTGGTTGCTCAGTCCAGTTCCCTCCAGGTCCAGAACCTCCAGAGTTCTGCTGGATGCCACGGCGACCGCCAGCATCCCTGCGATCTGATCACCTGGAGACAGAGGGATAGCGTCAGCCGCAGTGATGCAAATGATGATGTCACGTGGTTGCTGTTCTGTTGTGTAGTGTTGGTATGTCTTTGTGCTGCTGATGTGATTTTGGGGGTTTTGTTCCTCTTGTGTTGATTTGGTTGTGCTCTTGTTGCTGAGTTCTTGTAGTGTAGCTGTCACTCTGTTGTTACGTTGTTGTTGTATTGTTTTTTTGGTGTCATTCCTGTCTTACTGTGTTATGTCGTTGTGCTGCCGTTGTGTTGTGTTACCCAGCGGGTTGTAGTCCAGGTTGAGCACGCGAAGTTGCGAGCTGTGAGCCACGGCGATGGAGAGTCGAGCCCAGCCTTTGGAGCTGATTCCTGGGTTAGCACTGAGAGTGAGCTCCCTCAGCCCTGCACACACACACACACACACACACTCACTTATGTGACAGTAAAGAGTTAAACTCCCAGAATGCTTTGCTGCATGGAGGTCCAAGCTGATTCAGGTCGTGTGAGCCTGAAATAACGAGGCTCCCCTGAGCCTCACCGGAGGACACCGCTTCCTCAAATCAGGAGTTTTTTCATTGAGCTTCAGTCTGAAGTGAGCGAGCAGGTTCAGGGTCACACCTGAGCAGCCCACCTCACCTGTTGTAGGCATAAAGCAGGTGTTACCTGACTTTGCTCCGTCAGGCGGCAACATCCCGCAGATCAGACCCAGTGCTTCATCTCCCAGCATGCAGTCGCCCAGATCCAGACAGACCAGCGAAGGGTGGGTGGACAGGGCAGGGTTCAGGGTAACCAGGCCCGCGTCCAACAGGGGGCTGCCGTGAAGGCTGGAGGGTGGAGGTTAGAGGGTTACAAACTAAACACAATGACATCAGCATTCTTGTAGCTTTACAGTTTAAGTGCTGTTGTTGTGATTTGGCACTGCATCAATAAAACTGAATTGAATTGAACCAGCAGCCAATCAAATTAAAGTTTTACTCACAACAGGGTCTGCAGGGAGCGGTTAGTCTTCAGGGCGTCGGCCAGGTGTCGCGTCCGACCAATACTGGATACGACCCCCAGGTTGAGGTTGAGCTGAGCGAGCGAGTGTGACTCGGCGACGCTGTGGCAGACGCGCCCAAAGTCGCGGTCGGAGAGCTGGCAGCCGCGGATGGACAGCAGGCGCACGCTGTCTTCCTTCAGACTCTCACAGATGTCCTGAACCTCAGCCGCCGACAGCATCTCGCCCGTGATCTGGATGGAGGCGGGCAGCATCGCGTACGGCACTGGGAGCACTGGGATGCCTCGAAAACAGATGCTGAAAGGAGAGTGTGACCTCTGCTGGTCAAACACAGGTACTGCGGTGAGGTCTGCTATTGGCTAGTGTTGTTAACTCAGTGAAGACTTGCGAAGGCTGGAGGGGTGGGGCTAGTTTCATCTGATCAACTTTAAATTGATCCTCTTTTTATATTACTGCCATCTTCTGGCAATAGATGCACATTAGCCATTAGCCTAGAAGTAATAAATGCATGGATTAGCTTTTCATCATCAGTCTGCGAAAGGATGTTTCTAATTTTAGAACTACTGCGCAAATGCAAAAAAAGCGGTCCTACATATTTGTTTAATATGTGCATTGAAGGACATATCCTGGTCAAAAATGACTCCAAGATTTCTCACATTGTTACTGGAGGCCAAAGTAATGCCATCCAGAGTAAGTATCTGGTTTGACACCATGTTTCTAAGATTTGTGGGGCCGAGTACAAGAACTTCAGTTTGATCTGAATTTAGCAGCAGGAAATTAGAGGTCATCCAGGCCTTTATGTCTTTAAGACATCCCTGCAGTTTAACTAACTGATGTGTGTCATCTGGCTTCATGGATAGATAAAGCTGAGTATCATCTGCATAACAATGAAAATTGATGCAATGCTTTCTAATAATACTGCCTAAGGGAAGCATGTATAATGTAAATAAAATTGGACCTAGCACAGAACCCTGTGGAACTCCATAATTAACCTCTAGTGTGTGAAGACGACTCCCCATTTACATGAACAAATTGGAGTCTATTAGATAAATATGATTCAAACCACTGCAGTCCAGTACCTTTAATACCTATGGCATGCTCTAATCTCTGTAATAAAATGTTATGATCAACAGTATCAAAAGCTGCACTGAGGTCCAACAGGACAAGCACAGAGATGAGTCCACTGTCAGAGGCTGTAAGAAGATCGTTTGTAACCTTCACTAATGCTGTTTCTGTACTGTGATGAATTCTGAAACCTGACTGAAACTCTTCAAATAAACCGTTCCTCTGCAGATGATCAGTTAGCTGTTTTACAACTACTCTTTCAAGGATTTTGGAGAGAAAAGGAAGGTTGGAGATGCAAAAGGAGGTTAAGGATGCAACCATGAGTGTGTGAGGCTGTGAGGAGAAATGAGGTGTGAAGCACCTGGATGTGGTTACAGGTGACAGCACAGATCATATTTCTGTCCTCACTGACTCCCTGTTAAAGAACATCATACCTTAAAGAGTGCTCAGCACCTCAGCAGAGCAGCCTGCAGGTCTCAAATCAGATTCATGTTTCATGAGAAGAACTTGGTGATGGTCCAAACTGATCAGCTCCTCATTTACTCCTTTCAAATGAGGAGCTCATGGGCCTGTAAAGTAATTGAGTACTTTTACTTCGGTAAAGTAGAATTCGGAGGGATTTCTACTTTGTACATTTGTACAGGAATCACCTGAAGCTTCTTCTCAGCTGATCAGTGCTGAAAATTTTCACACAGTAGAGCTAATAAATGATCGGTGATTATCAGGTATTGATTGGTGAAGCGGTAACGAATTAACCTGATAAATGATCGATCAGCTCAAGCGGGGAGGGTCGGTCTGTCACGCGCTGATGTCATCATTCGCCGATCTCGCCGCAGGCCACGCGCGGGTTCCGATCCGGAGCCGATCGATCCGGGATCGATTGATTGGCTGCGATCAGCGACGGAGCTGGAGCGGCGGGGGTATCGGCGTCCCGCGGCCGCGCAGCAGGTCCGTCTGTCGTCTGTGAGCTCCGTGAGTCCCGGTGTGTTTCTGCAGGTGACCGTTACTATGAGACCCAGAGAGCGCGGAGAGGACAGACGCTCACTCCGCCCGCGTCACTGGGACCGAAAACACCGCTCAGCGTCCGCGACGGCGACAGTAACAATAATAAGTGTGCCTCAGACTGAACATCACAGTTTACTGCGCTTCGGTCAAACGCCCTCTAGCGTTTAATGATTCCCCAAATGACTGAAGTTATTCCTGATGCTACGATGATTTATTCTAAAACACTAAAATTATTTAACGTCAGCAGCTAAAAATGAGCAAACATCTTAATGATGTCAAAATAATCAGTTAGTCTAAAAATAAAAAATATTACGCAATCATCATGTCATAAACTAAAATTCAACAATTCCACCGATTCTTACCGAACAGCAAATATCAGAATATTAATTATTCAGGATTTTAATATTTGATGTAATGATAAAACTTTAATGAGTTCATCTCTAAAACTGTACTTGAAACAATAAACATTCATAAACCCTGAGAGTGTGACTTAATTCTATCATTTGAGTTTATTGAAATTTATTTTATTGAGACTCTGATTGATTTATAGATGAAAACAATAAAATGAAGCTCTGAAGATCTGAGCTCAGTTCAACAGTAGAAAACAGTTTTTAATATGAAACGTTGATTAAAGCGCTGCCTGCTCAGAGTGACACCTCATCAGAAACACACGATCTTCGCGCCTGTTACGTCACTTCTCGTCGATCCTCGTTTTAATCCTCTCTGATTGGCGTCGTCGTGGAAACTAACATGCGCGCTTTCTTAAATTAAACCTTCTGCTGATCATTGATGCTAGTTATTGATCAGTTATCACTTATCGATCGGCCTATCAGACGGAAGAAAATATTACCTGTTTTAACTTCCGATCTTGATTTTCAGAATAAAAGCCTACGGTGGCCGGAAGAAACTCATCTCAAACGTCATCTTTTTTCTCAAGCTGAACTTCCGCGTTCACTCCTGGGTAACAACAACAATACCTGTGGCACTCTGCACACACAGGCTGGTAGCAGGACAGACCTTGTGTGTGTTGTGTGGATGGAGTTTGAGGTGCAGAGGCTCAAGCATGTCTTTATTATCCCTGGGGGTGGGGGTGTCACAGTCAGCAGAGATCACACAACCATCAAGCAAAATGTAACAATACCCAAATACAGTAACATTAACGTGTCTGCAGCCCGAGGCTCAGATCAGCTGGGACAGATTGGCTGTGAACCGCATACAGGTGAAGAAGGTCGTTCAGGGTCACACCTGTAGTTTTCTGCTGTGTGCACGCCTTAAAGTCCATCCATCTTCTTCCACTTATCCTTTTCGGGGGGGGGGGGGGGTTGGAGCCTATCTCATCTGCCATAGGACAAGAGGCAGGGTGCACCTGTACAGGTAACCAGCCTGAAACACACAACCATTCACTCAGATCCACACCTATGGGCAATTTAGTATCACCAGGTAACCTAACCCCACTAACGCCATGTCTTTGGTCTGTGGGAGGAAACTAGAGAACCTGGAGAACCCATGAGGAGAACATGCAGATTCAAACCCAGGACTCCTCATCAACAGGCGGGGAGGGCGGAGACAGCGATGACATCACAGATCTATAATCAGCCCAGCTGCAGACTGTCAGTCAGACCCTCTGAAACATTTATTGCAGCATCACTGCTTACATCACAGTGATCTGTATGAAGAACACATTGATCAGGGATCAGTGTGTTCACTGATGTCGTGATCTTGGAGCTGATGAATGTTTGAGTGAAGATGAGGCTGGGATCATTCCAAGACTCTCAAACCAGTGGCGGAGCCAAAGGGGTGGCAAGTGCCACCCCAAACAGAGCCCTTGCCACCCCTACTGCTACCCCACTGGAAATGGTAATTTTAAAATATAATACTTAGGAGATCGGCAAAGATTTGCGAGGAAAGCTGTAATTTCCGACTGTCCCTGAATGCACCCCGACGCAGTAGCAGCCTGCGTGTTGCCTCTGACGCTGTTCATTGGTTAAACTGACACGTGGTTTCTGCTCGATCCAAAACACAGCATTGAGGAGTTGCAGGTATTTCCAACATGTTCCCGCTGTGTTTCCTTCCTCAGGATTGGCGGTCATACATTTCTAAAAAGGAAAAAAATGGTTGTGCGCCGCTCCGTAGAGCCTCGTTTATTATTTAAATTAGCCATGCTAGTGCTGGTAGATCTGTTTTAGACAGATCATTTGAACATATGTTTTAGTGCACATGCTGCCCTGAAATGTTTTATTCATCTAGCAAGGATATATCTCCCAGCTCTTGCTTGAAATGTGTGTGGTAGGTATATGTGAAAAACCATTGTTGTTAGTTTTATAATGACTGAAAGGTAAGTAGGCTATGTCATATGAAAGCTTTGAATTATAACCTAACTAGTTATATTAATTTAATTAATCATTTTTTTTTAAATTTAGTATTATGTTAGTTAGCTACAGAAAACTAAAAAGTATAGTTTAAATATTAGTTAAAATAGTGTTGTCTCTGCTAAACAGTCATGGAGTCTAAATACCAGGCTGTCTTATTTTGTGTAGAGCCCAAATGAAGAGAAAAGGGAATATCTCCCATTTCCTCTTAAAGAAGCAAAAACCAGGGCCAGACCAGGACCCTGCAGCAGTGACCAACCTGGAGAAGCCAGCCAGGAGACACCAGGCCCAAGTGTATCACCAGCAGGTTAGAGGCTGTGACAGAGAGTTATTAAGCAGTAAAATCCAATAAGCCTAATTCTAAAGGTTAGCATGATGCTTTTTGTTTTGGACCCCTTTGATAAAGCCTTCCTCACCCTTTGACCACCCCTTGAAAAAAGGTCTAGCTCCAGCACTGTCTCAAACTAAATGTTTCAAAGTGACTTAAATGCATCAACATTTTGAAAGTTATGAGCTCAGAAATTCAGAGTATGAATCTCGACTTATTTTCCACTGAAAATCACCGGATCCGCCCGATGGGATCACCGGCTCTATAACGGATCAGAATTAGATCCAGTTCAGGCTCCGGTCACTTCCCAGCTCATCCTGTCCAGATCCATTCATAATGGCTTCATTGTCCCGCCGTGATCTGCGTTCTTCATTTAAAACGACTCATCCTCTCAAACCTGAGATATGTCACACCTATAAAGCTGAGACATTTGAGAACATGAAACTGACCTCTGACCTTTAACAGTGACTCAGATAGCCGTCATCTATCAGTGAAGTTGATCTGAGATCAGATTAGAAACATTAAAGCAGTTAAACAATGAAATTCTCCATTTAAAATAAATAGGAAACTGACCTGAGGTCAGATCTGCTGCTCTCACTGACACACAGCTCTGTCAGAGAACTGATTTCTCCATATTTGATCTCCACTTTCTGTCCTGCCGGCTTAGAGAAGAAGAAGACAGTCCGCGCACCAGAGAGCTCCTGGGAAATAATTTATTCCAAAAGTACCTTCAAAGGTGAGTAACATTTCAGGCATCCATGCCCTGCTTCATACTGTCTGAAGAAGGGTATTAAAGACGTTACTCACCTTTGAAGGTACTTTACCTCCCAGGAGCTCTCTGGTGCGCGGACTGTCTTCTTCTTCTTCTTGTAACTACCTTTGTTCCTGCACCCCTTTAACTTTTGGATGTGCATGTTTGGCCTGCAAAGATGTGGCGGCTTAGAGCCCGTCATTAGATTAAAATTAGGATTCAGCTTCATCTGGAGAAAATTAAAGTCGGGTAGATGATGGTTATAGAAGGAATTATATATTTGATATCAAACTTTATTCAGTCTGTGATGATGACACGCGGCACCGTCACGCTCCACGCGGATCCTCTGGGTTAAAATGGAGGCTCTGCTCTGGATCTACCCGTTGCCATGGTGAATCCCGGTATGTGATGATGGCTTTCCTGGATCAGGATCCTGGATCAGGATCAGCAGCCAAACAAACTGTTAAAGACTCTGGATCTGAGTTTCCACGACACTAAAGACGATAAACACGTCTTTAAACACGTCACACAGAACTGTGCGCGTGAGGCGCTGCCCTGAGGGTCGCTACACCTGCAGAAATCTGTCTGCAGGTGTTCGTGTTTACAGGAAGTTTAACAACACTTTTTTTAAAAAGAATACGTCAGTGCTGTTGCGTCCTGACGTATCCGGAAGTGTGCGCGCGCAGCGGCTAACAGTTAGCTCCAGCGGTTCCGAGCAGACGGACGGAACGACAGACAGGTAAGACGGGCGGGTGAGTTGAGCGGCCTCACGTGGTGACGGTGTCTTTACGACTCTGACAACACAAACAAACAAACAAACGGACGTTTAACGACAAACAAGTGTGAGAGCCTCAGTTAGCTCCGTTAGCTCCAGGTGTTTCTGTCATCATCGTCATCTTCATCAGGTGCGCGTGCGTCAGAGAGCCGGATAGAGGCGACCCGTCGCGGGGGTGCCCATTACGAGCCCCGCGGCTCCGGTTAGCCTCCAGCAGCTAACAGGGTAATGAGATTACTCTAAGTACTCTAATTACCTGACTGAAGTACCCCCATGACTCATTACAAACATTTAGCTGCGTGAAGCAAAAGTACTCTGATTACTGAGTGATGCCGGGTTTGAGTGGTTTTCAGTGTAGGGTCTGAGTGTACTAACACGTTTGATTGGCTGAGAACTCATCTCATTGGTTAGGAGGTGTAAAGACTTCCTGTTCAGGTCACGTGATCATCAATCATTTGCATGCCCACTGACAGCAGCTCCATGATATCGCAGTGAGATGTGGACAGTCATGTGACCTGATGTTACCTGGCCTCCAGGTGTGTCTGTGGATGGAAGTGTGCAGCTCTGCGATGGGACCAGAGCGTGTCTTACCGAGCTCCGAGGATGAGCTGGGAGAGGACGAGCGCCCGGCTGACGGGGCGCTGATGCCGCCGCCAGGCACAGTGTGGGGCGGGGGGAGGAGGACGAAGAGGAGGAGGGGGACGGGGAGATGGAGATGGACGGTGAGGAGGAAGATGGGGGAGGAGGAGGATACTATTACCAACCTCTCAACCAGGAACCCGATGGCGTGCATCCAGAGGACGATGAGGAGGAGCGGGGGGAGGCGGCCTCCCACGCCGAGCAGCTCCAGCAGGTGCAGCAGCGGATAGAGGTGAGATCTGCCTGGCGATCGGTGAGTGGGGCCTCTTTTGGCACTCGACTCACCTGCGCATCTCTCTGCAGGTGATGGGGCTCCACCTCCCCGAAGCTCCCCCTCCTGACAGTGACGAGGAGGAGGATCCCGAAGGGGCAGCGGCTCAGAGGAGCCGCACCTCCATCCCCATGGATGCAGGTGAGAGGCCCACCTGTGACACCTGTTCACCTTCACTCACTCAGAATAAACACTGATATCACTTCCTGTTTCCTGCAGATCACGTAGAGCTGGTGAAGAGGACGATGGCGGCGGTGGCGTTGCCATCACTAGGCGTGCCGCCGTGGGCACGGGAGATTTCCGATGACCAATGGAAGGACATGGTGCGGGACACGCTGCAGAGCCGGCAGAGTGCCGCCGCCCTGCGCCTTCCCCGCCGCACCAACCTCCCCGGGCCCTGAATGCACCACAAAAACTCCTATCGTCTCTAAATTACAGCTGTCATTGAACACAACACATAGACTCACCAAGGGACCTTGAAGGCACTGCGACCATTCCTACAGCATTAATGGACCCTGAATGCAGCATGGCTGCCAGGTGACATTAGACTCACCTGAGTGTCTTCAGGTTTCCTGTTTCTGACTCACCTGAGCCACGCTCACCTGCATTATGACCACGTCAGGGCCCAAAAATAAAGACAGAAGAATTTAATTTATTTCAGACGATCGGAGGATCGATATGGTAATTAATCAGTAATCAATTAACTATCAGTGTTTGTAAATGGTTGTTCTGGTGTTTCTGTTCATCAATGAATAATCAATAATAAAATGATTTTATAAAACTTTAAAATCATATGAGTGTCTGTCATCAGTTATTGATCAGATCACATCCTCACTTCCATGAGGTCCTCAGCTCACTCTTCCAGCTGTTAACAGGAAGTTGTTTCCACAGCTGGAAATGACAGGGACTGGCGTCTGCAGTTTCAGAGTTATTGATCAGAGCCGATTAAACACTGATTGGGGAGTGGGGACACCTGTGGGCAGTTATGATTAATTACAGGTCAAATCAGAGGTAAACAGGCTCTGCCCCGCTGAGACATCCAGGTGAGGTTCGGATGTTTCAAATGGTTAACTAGGGAGTCAAGACTGAGTTTAGTTCAGGGACGACCAGTAAAACAAGTGCCTGCAGTGAGAGAAGAGCTTCAGCGTCACCGATCGAGTGAAGGGAAAGTTTACAAGGACGCCTCTGCAAATATCTGCAGCTGAAACAGGAAGCAGCATCATGAGGCACTTTCAGTGTAAAATGTTGGTTTCCACCTCTGTGTGTGTGTGTGTGTGTGTAGAGACACAAACATCGTGCGGCTCGATTGTATTTCAGTTTATTTCTGCTGTACATACATGAACATCTGTACAAAATCAGACTTTCATACCATGTAATGCTCGACCTCACTAAACATCTGTACACGATGACAGGAAGCAGCATCTCACTGTCACGGCTCAAGTGGATGGTGCACCATCACATGACCCACCTCCACCTGTCAGTCACTGCCGGAGGGAAAAAACTGAGGACGGAACGCAGACACACTGGAACATCTTTGGCCCCGACCGCACTGAACCGTGTCTGCTGAAATTAGAAGAACTCTCTCTGCGCAGCTTCTGAACCAAAGCTCATGGAAATTTCTTTCAATGTAAGCGCTCGAGTCTGAGCTTTGTTTCAAGCAGCCAGTAAACACGAACAGCCGGTTTCCCAGTCACGGATTAAGCATGGTCCTAGACTAAAGGGAAAAAGTCGATGAAGACCACAATAGGAAAAAGTATTTAGTCCAGGATTAGACATAATCCCTGTACGGGAAACTGGGCTGAAGTGTTTAACAACCCACAAGAGAGTTTATGGAGCCGTGCGGAAGAATAGACTGAACCAAAGTTAATGGAAATTTCCTGGAATTTTAGCAAACCAGGAGATCCTCGACGTGAGGCGAACACCTCACGATGAAACATACTGCAGACTATTATCCTGATATTTCAGTGGTGAAACCGAGTCCAGAAAATTTAACCCTATAATGGGTACTTCATAATAACCCCACGTTGGGTGTGAAGTGCAGTTTCTCAGCTTTCAGAAACTCTGAATTTTTCTGATAGGACAAACGGTCGCATAATTATGATATTTCAAAGTTCCTTTGATCGGCCGCCTCAGCGGTGAGCAGCTGTTCACGGCTAGTAGGGACAGGAAACGGGTGCCTCAGTGGCGATCGCCAGGCGCTACAGGCTTAACCAGGTCTTTAAGCCTCTTCTAACAAACTTCATGGACATTTCTGATCACTGAGCCCCTGAGATCAAACTGTTTAAAGCAGGGACCAAACAGAAAACAACAGATTTTCTTTTGTTTGCTTTGGAACTAAAAAAAAACCCAAAAATAAATATTTGTAATTTTCTGAAGACATCCCACATCGAGATGTTAGAACCCAGTTAGACTCAGCACTGGAAAAACTGTCTCTGCTAAAATTCCAAGAAATTTCCATAAGTTACGTTCAGGATCTGGTGTTGCAGTGAACATTCAGTCCAGCAGAGAATGATTGATGGGGGCGGGGCTATGCTGCCACTGGAATGATCACAGATTATGATTGACAGCTGAATCTGTGAAGGGCACACCCATATGGCAGCAAGAGAAGTGCACGAGCGACGACGGACCAGCTGACGAGAAAAAACGGATAAAAGGGCAGCGGGATGTGGCCGCGGGAGGGGCGTGGCCACAAGCCAGTACGCAGGACAGTCTAGAAAGACAGCGACCACAGACAGAAGCACCCACCCCCGAGGACTGAGACATGAGATATGTCAATCCATTTAAGAAACTAACCCAGGGGTGGCAACGGTGTGGAAAATATCTGGCCAATGACAAGCTTCGATGTTTTAGAGAAAAACACTCAGAAACCACCTGAGACGTGAAATTAGTACAACTGATTTCACACCAGCCACGCCAAACCGGAAACTGCAGTTTCCATGGCATCCAAGTGTACGAGCCAATCACATCATTCGAAATTCTTTGCTATAAATGAGGAAATCTGTTTTTATTCCACAATTTTTAACGCTTCGGAGAACAAAGGATGACAAAATAAAGTTAAAAAG
Organism: Pterophyllum scalare; assembly: GCA_024447675.2. Taxonomy (NCBI): domain Eukaryota; kingdom Metazoa; phylum Chordata; class Actinopteri; order Cichliformes; family Cichlidae; genus Pterophyllum; species Pterophyllum scalare. The sequence continues at coordinate 49,155 of JAMQGT020015136.1, forward strand.
CAAAATTCAAACAGAAGAACCGGAAAAATTTTAAAAATAAAATCTAAATGAAAACTAGAGCTTTTGGATGACGATGAGGCTGTGACCTTCCTCACGTTAACTGCTCTGTGTGACCTCCTGTCTTCTTCTGTGGTGCTTTAATGGCACCAACAAGTTTCTCTGAATCAGTAACCAATCAGTAATCAACACGGTGACGTCAGAAGCAGCTCATCCTTTGACCTTTGACCCAATGAGCTGCTGCCACATCACACATTCAGTTCTCTTTTCCAGCAGACGAAACGATTCCTCGTGCACACGACTCCTCTCATTGGTTAACGGTCAAGACGTCCAGGCAGACAAAGCCATAAAAAAATAAAGTGGGGGGCGGGGTTTCCTGATTGGACGTCTACATTCACTGCGTCTTCCACATCACCATCATCATCAGTCTGCGTGAGTCCGCCGCACGTACAGGCTAGCCAATCAGCTGCCAACCTGTGGGGGCGGGCTGCGGAGTGAAGCTGCTGTTGTAGAACTGAGTGAGTCAGTGAACGCATCAGCGCTGCAACAAGACAGAGATGATAGGCTGCAGCCACTTCCACTGGGACATCAAGCCCCGCCCACTCCACGTCTGCTTCCACAGAAACGCACTGTGGAGGAAAGGTTGTACAAAACTCCGCCTCTATCATGGTTAATGCTTTTATTTTGAAATGTGAAGCCGATACAGCTGATGCTTTTATTCTGAAATGCTGAGTGTACCGACTGAAGTTCAGAATTTTTAACTAGTTTTGTTTTTATTTCTGAGGAGAGATTTTGGGAGCTGCAGATTTCAGACATTTGATGAAACGCTGACGAACCATCTCCGTAACCGTGTGGCACGTGAAGCAGACGCAGAGAAGGCAGCTGCAGGTCACGTGGCGTCACTTCCTGCGGAGGGACAAGCTGCTGGAGATGCATTCAGGCGCCTGACGTGAGCTCGTGGTGGGTTCAGAACAAGCAGCAGCAGGAGTTAAAGCGCAGGTGGAGGTGTGGGGGTGTTAGTGCAACATGAAGCTGATGTCCAATCACGGCGGACCGCTGACAAACTTTAAACAGCACGTGGACAGACGGAGCTTCTACAGTGTCCTACGTGTGATCGGCCACCAGGGGGCAGAGCTGAGGTTCTTAAAAAAAATTTTTTTTTGGTGAATGCAGCATCAGCTCCGTCCTCGTCTGACCCGGGACCAGGTTCTCCACAACAGCGTTAACTTCCTCCCCAAGGAGACGGACGCGAGGGGGGTGGAGTCAGGCTCAGGAGGGGCCGTCTTCCCGGTCAGAGAGCCTCCTGATTGGCTGTCAGGTACTCCTCGGCCCGCTTGTGGGCCTCCAGAGCTTTGATGGTGTAGACGTCCTGTGGCAGCTCTGACTTCCTCCTCATCAGGACCTTATCCTTCTTCAGATCCTTCAGACCCTGGACAGAAACAACGCGATCAGTTTATGCAAAACCATTAAGAAAGTCTCTGAAATTAAATCAAACTGATTACAGGTATGAACATAATATATATATATATATATATATATATATATATATATATACACATATACACATAATGATAGGTATGAACAGTTTCCACAGGTTAAAACTCTGAGATTAAAGTACATTTGAATTTTCTCTGAAAGGAAGAAAGTGTTCTGTTTTAACCGATAAAAATATTTGGGGGAGTTTAAATGTTTTTCTTTTAAAAGTAAAAAACTCAGAGATTCATTCAGAGGGAAAAATCTCAAATTTATTTGTTTTTTAAATTCATGAGTGAAAATTACAAGATTAAATTTTCTGAAGTTAAATAAAGTTTAAATTTTTATTTTTAATTAACAAATAGTTAATGTAATAATTATTTTCACTAACAGTCTAATGTGAGTTTATGACTTTAATCTCAAAGTTTTGGAATCAAACTGTTTGGCGTGTCGTCGTCACATCAAACAGGAAATCAGACGAACGCAGTGAAAAATCTCACGGCCGATATTTAAGAGTTTTCTGCTGTGCCGACATGAAACTCAGCGCTCTCAGAAACTCAGCCAAGGTATACTGCTATACTGTGTGTGTGTGAGTCTGTGTGTGTGTGTGTTACCTGTGAGGCCTCGCTCTCCACGGTCTTCTTCAGCAGCTGGATGTCTTCGGCTGTCGGAGTCTCTGTCTCCATCGAGTACACGGCAACGCTGCTGTTGCTGTACACCATGTACTGCACATACACACACAAAAGATGTTACAGGGCACCATGAGCCTTGTGGATTCTCACACTCTCACACACACAACCACACATTAACCAGTGATTGGGAGCTGACCTCTTCCTGTGGGTGGAGTCCTGGGCGCAAGGGGTGGAGCTTACTGCTCTGAAAGTAAACAAAGACACACAGCATTAATGAAGGAGGAGGGAGGAGCCCCGGTGTCCTGGAGACACGGACACAGAGCCGATCAGTGCTGATTAATCTGCTAATCGATCGAACCATCATTCCCTGGACTCCAGTTTCACTGAAGGAGGAAGTGAGTGCTGTACCTGAGGGTTCTGTCGAGCCAGCTCCTCGATCTTGTGCCAGATCTCCTCTCTCTCCTTCAGCTTGTACTTCTCCCTGCAGGAGACACACACACAGTGAGGAAGAGGAGCAGGAAGGGTGTGACAGGGTGGAGGTGAAGCACAGAGACGTACTTCTGTTTCTCAGCCTTGTACTGCTGCGTGCAATCATCAAACAGCTTCTGGTTCATCTCCATGAAGAGCTTCAGGGCGTTGTAGATCAGACCGTGGATCGTCCTGAGGAGGAGGAGGAGGATCAGACTGCGGCACAGCTTCAGCACAGTAAGGTAAATTCTGCCTCCTTAAACCTTCACAAGGACGGTCTCACAGACTCCCAGCCTATATGATATGGCCAAAAACACGCGTTAAATGGAGTTTCCACGTTTAATTCAAGTATCCTGGAAATCCAGAATCTGGATCGGATCTCGGACTGCTCGTTTACTTTGGTCAATACTGAAGTCAGGATTACTGAACACCCACCGACTCTGTAGACACACAATCTAGTGCACTGCTACAATAAAACAGGAAAATAAAACCCACGCACAGATGGTGGGTCGAGTTTTATTTTCCCTCCATCCTTAATCAGACTCACAGGCTTCATGGCGTGAGAAACCAATGAGGATGGTGACTATTTGACACACTTGGTGCGGCGTCACTTTGACCCTCAGTGTGAGCGAGAGCGTCAGGACAGGAAACCATCATCTCATCAGGGAAACGAGCTGAGAGCAGCTTCCTGCGCTCACGTCCTCACACTGACCCCTAAATCTGAGCTTTCATTGGCTCACTCTCTCTCTGCAATATTGATCCTGTACTGATCGGTATCGCAGTTTCCACCCACTGATCTGCATCACCAGCAGACCCGTTACACCACACACACTCGCTGCTCCTGTCTTTGTGAGGACACAGCTGATTGGCTTGTGAGGACGTAAGCAGAGTCGGTCAATGGTTCAGGGTTTGTGTCCTTAATGTGTGTGAGTGTGTGTGTGTGTGTGTGTGTTACTTGTTCCAGTGGCTCTTGGAGTTCTTGTAGAGGGCAGGGAACATGATGGGGAGGATCTTGGCAGCATTGTCGCTGATCAGACTCATGATGTATTCATTGTTCCAATAATACAGCGCTCTCTCTGCCACCTACGCACACACACACACACACACACACACACACACACGCACACACAGTTATTACAGCACTGAAGAAGCCTCTGGGATGAGACCAAATAAGTCTAGCTGCCTACCATGGCCTGGATGACTGAGATGTGCGGTGATGCAGGAAATGTATAAACGTTGTTCTACGCGATTCTAACCTGCTGCCAAGAACACCTGTTCACACCTGTTCAGTCACTCACATCAATATCACTCTGATCCTTCATCAGCTGTGGGACAGGAAGCTTTAATGTCAGCTGAGAAATCAGCAGCAGCACTGAGAGCGACTCAGACACACAATCATTCATTGGCTCTGACTGCTTTCAGAGGTCCTCAGGCTCCCGGGCCCAATCCAGACCCAGCAGGAAGTGAAAGCTTTTCTAGACCTCCTGACCACTCACAGTGCTTTAGACTGCAAGCACCATATACACAGAGCTTTACTCTACATGTTATCTACCTCACGTCAGAGTAGCATCACTGATTAACCAAATACGCACGACTCTGGAGTGTGGGAGACAATCCACAGGAAGAACCAGCTGCTGTTCAGGCCAGACTTCCTGCTGCGACGCCACAGCACTAACCACCGCATCGACCAAAACAAGACTTGTGCCAAAGAAGCTGGAACCAACACAGCATCACTGGAACTAAAGCTGCGGGCGGGCTACAGAAAGAAGTCCACCAGTGATTGGCTGATGGTGTCTACAGCTTCTGTCCATCACGATTTCCTCCCCACAGAAACTATGCTGACTTTAAGGAGGAAAACCTGTCAGAAGGCCCAGACATGGAACCAGCAGGTGGAAAACAGGTAACAGTAGTTCTGGTTCTCGTCCCGGTCCTGGTTCTGGTACCTGGAAGTGCGGACTGGAGACACACTTGGCGAGCTGTCTGAAGAGCGGCTCCTGGACTTTGACGAACTCGGAAGGCTCGATGACATCCAGAATCTCCTCCAGCTCGTTCAGGAACATCACCTCCTTCGGACTGTGAGTTTTTGGCCAGAACTTCAGCAAACCCATGATCACCTGCACGGGTCAAAGGTTACGGCGTTACCACTCTGTGGTTCAAACAGCAAATGTTTGGTTACAACGATCAAAACTGTGGCCTCCAAACAAACAAGATGATTCAGGTTCAGATGCCGAGCTCTGATTTATTCATTGATGAAGACATTTTTAATCTCAGGACAGAAACACCACTGTCCAGAACCACAGACCTGCTGAGATACTGTAAAGGTGAGGAGTCCGCTGGATGCCCCTAACCACCTGCTCACAGGAGCAATAACCTGAGTTTGAATTATAAAGAAGAAATCAGACCCTAACACAGGGATCCTCAACTCCAGGCCTCGAGGGCCGGTGTCCTGCAGCTTTTAGATGTGTCCCTGATCCACCACACCTGAGTCAAATGGCTGAATTACCTCCTCAGTATGCAGTCAAGTTCTCCAGAGTCCTGCTGATGACTTCTATATTTGACTCAGGTGTGCTGAAGCAGAGACGTCTAAAACCTGCAGGACACCGGCCCTCGAGGCCTGGATTTGAGGATCCCTGCTCCAACAGCTGTGCTCCTGTCATTAAAGTGGCTTTAACGCTGATTTTTAGCCCTTTAATACTGAACCTGTCGCCAGTGACAGAACGTACTTCAAAAGTGCCGCCATTCACGTACTTCGGGCAAAAATTACCGTAATAACCCTATGTTGGGTTCTCAGCTTTCAGAAACTGTCTGAATTTGTCCGACAGATCAAACGGTCGTGTAATTACAGTAATTCAAAGTACGTTTGATCTGACGTCTCAGTGGTGATACGCTCCATGTTGATCAGCTGTTCACAGCAAGTAAGGGCAGGTAACAGGTGCTTCAGTGGCGATCGCCCGGTGTTAAGGGGGTTAAGCAACTGTGACATCAAAACCCTCAGCTCACCTGGATCAGCTGGAGCTGCTTCTATCCTCTCCAAACAGGGTCAGAGCTGAGGTTAAAACCAGATTCATTCGTCTGCTTTCTGCGCGAAATGATATTTCATTGAACTCCTGCTAGTTTTATTCATAGGTTTCATAAATGTCGAGGCTCTAAAATTAACTTATGAGTTTTAACTTGTGGTTCTCATCACTGTGATCACTGAATGTCTCGTTCTTTATTATGTGCACATTTTTCATCGTATTTTGCTCTCCTGTTGTTACTTTTTGTTTTTTAATGATTGTTCTGTGTCTCAGCTGGGACAAATCTGCTCCGTCTGCTTCACCTTTGACTCGGAGCTCTGGGTGGATCTGGGACGTGTTTCCGTTAATGTGTACGTGTTACTGCAGAAACCTAGCATTGTCATGGAAACAGGCTCTGCAGCGTGGTACTCACAGGCTCGGTCAGACTGCTGTCCTTCTCCAGGAACTGGACCACACAGTAGGCCAGCTGAGGACAGACAGACAGACCCACAATCAGCACAGACACATGGACACTACAGACGAACTGACGGACTGGGTGACCTCTGACCTGTGGGTGGTACACACTCAGAGACTTGACTTTATGCAGCGGCAGCAGAACCCGGATCAGGAACATCTTGTGTTCTTCTTTGAGAGGCAGTGCGAAGCCGTTGATGATGCTGAGACACACAGAAAGGAGGGGGTCACCGAGGTCTGAGGTCACAGTGTGTATGTGTGTGTGAACGAGGGTGTTACCTGCCCAGGATCTCCAGCAGCTCAGCGATGCCGTTGTGATGTTCTGTCTCGTAGATGAACCTGCAGACAGGGCACAGTGTCCTGAGTGATCAGACTCCATCAGGTCCTTCAGGACCACAGGCACCTTATGACCTCAGATCAGACCAGACAACCCGCTGAAAACTTTCTGGGAAAACCTGGTCTTGTTAGGAGAGACGGCATCCATCCCACTTTGGATGGAGCAGCTCTCATTTCTAGGAATCTGGCCAAATTTATCAACCCTCCTAAAACCTGACTGCCCAGGGTTGAGACCAGGAAGCAGAGTTGCAGTCTTACACGCCTCTCTGCAGCTTCTCTCCTCCTGCCATCCCCCCAAAACCCCTTTTACTACCTTTTAATAGCCTTAATTTAATTTACTACCCCGCAGAAACCCTCTTTAAGCATACTACTAAGTGGAGGAAAAGAAACTAACGAGGATTCCTCTAGTAGCAGCAAACCAAGAGCCCAGGGCTGAATCCCCATCCGACAGGTGGGCGTGGGAAATGATACGTACAGAAAATCGCTTTGCCCGGTGCTGACCAGGCGCCGAAGTCCTTCTGACAGAGGCCCCATCACACAATGGTGTGAGGCTGGTGGTGAATCCCATCAGGAGCTGGGTCCTCCAGCTGACCAACAGAAATGGTCCTGTCGCGACTGTGTATGTGTCAGACATTCAGACACACAGACTAAGCGATGTCCCAATTATCAAACCAGGGATACAATTAGTGATTTTCCTTTGGCTTAAAACTTTGTTAAAACATAAAAAATCAGCATAAAGCATGTTAATAGTCAGGGTTGGTGGTCTCGTGCTACACTTGCTGCTAAACGCAGCTGTGGTTCTTTCTGCGTCTGTGGTTCTTGGTGTTCTAACCTGTAGAAGATGTTGTTGATCTGGCGGCGAATGTAGGCACGGAGGCCCAGGAACTTGCCGTAGATCCGATGGAGGATGGTCTTCAGGAAGTCTCTCTCTCGAGGATCCTCACTGTCAAACAGCTCCAGCAGCTTCAACACAAATCAAAGAGTCAGAGACCCACAGGTCACACCTGTCACACCTGAACTCTGACATCAACACTAACCGCTGACTTCTTACCGACAGTACAAACTTTTGGTCGATGTATTTTTTGGCGATGTTTGGCTGGAAGTCTGGAGACTCCAGGAAGCGAAGGAAGAACTCATACACGAGCTGTGAAAACACACACACAGGAACGTGTTGGGTTCTGGAGCTGCAGAGGGTCAGGTTCTAGCAGCTGAAACTCAAATTATACCTGCAGCTCTGGTGCAGAATCAGGACATCCAGCAGATATAAACATGTTTACAGCCTGATACAAAAGCTGCTCTGGTCTCTGTGGGTAATATCCCCTTCATCACAGCTGTTCATAACTCACCTGTCTAAACTGGCTCAAACTTTGCATTATTAGGGCCGTGGCTAGGGATGGGAATTGATAAGAATTTGGTGATTACGATTCCATTATCGATATCACTTATCAATTCGATTCCTTATCAATTCTCTTATCGATTCTCACTGGGGTTGGTTTGCATCAACTCTTTTTAATGTAAAGTAGAACAAAATTAAAACTGGTATAAAAAAATAAGAATTCCTCTTTCAAAATTAACACTCTTAATATTTTAACATTTTAACATAAAATGCAACTGCAAGGTGTGCGAGAACCAGCGTCTGAGCCGGCCAGACTCTGGCAGTGCTCATCAACTACATGTTACAGGAGATGGAGATTATTCATACAGTACAGTGAAAGCAGTACAGCAAAATAGGGCTGCAACTATCAATTATTTCAGTAATTGATTCTATCGATTATGCCATTTATTAATCGAGTGATCTGATAAGAAATACTTTTTTCGTATTGACAATTCATCTGCATATTTTAACTTCCGTACTGCAGTTTTTCTCGGTGAGAAACAAACAGCGGTGGATGGAGCAGCTACAAAGTTCTCTTTTCTTCATAGTGGCACTTACTGATCAGGTGGTTGATGACGGACCTCCAGCTGTTTCAAAGTAAAGGTTTTAACAGTGGTTACAGGAAAAAGCGCTGAGTTTTTGGACGCTAGAAAAACGTTTCCTTTCGCTCCATCCGAGCTCACCGTCTCAGTAATGGCTCCGCCTTTTTGCGCTTGCTGGGTGTGCACAGACTGCATCTAAAGCAGCTGCTACTGTTGTTGAAACACTGTGAACATAATTTTGTAATGCTTTTTATCTTGACACTGTTGGATATATTCCAAACCAAATAAGGCACGTGTGTGATGTAATCACACAAATGTGTCCTCACGTCAGTGGAATCGATGAGTGGAATCATTAGGCAAGCAGACTAACGATTCCAAGGAATTGAATTACTGGGAACCGGTTCGCTACAAGGCGCAACTCTACAAAAACTCTTGAGAGCTCATCCAATCAGAAGCAGACCCGAGAGCCACCCTGAACATTAAAGGGGCGAACACACAGGAAGTAATTCACTCACGCTGATGGCTGGATACTACCGCACCTTCCACCTGCTTGTATGTAAACTGGTATACGCTCCTGCACTCTCACTGATCTTCGGTTCAGATGCAGGTCCTTAACTTTGAAGTGGGTTTTTTGCCCGCTGCTGATGTCACTGCCCTTTTTTATGGTCAGGCTGCCACGTTGCTGCTTCCTGTGTGGATGCCCCTTTAGAAATCAGAGTGCCGTTCAGAAAGGAAGCGGGGTGACATTTACCAGGCTCATACGGACGTCTGTGGTTCTTTCTGCGCAGAGAAAATTTGACTTTTGTCTGTCTGGCTATTTTCTCTTCTTCTGTGGTGCCCATGCGATGCTTGGTTCTACTTATATTTCTATCTGCTGATGGTTTTACTGCTTTGTAATTAGCTCAGAAACACCACTGGATCCCGTGATGCAGCTTCATGTTTACGAGAAAGGAAGTACCTGCAGGTGAGGCCACGCCGCCTCCAACGTTGGCTCGTCCTCCTCGGGGTCAAACTCAGCTCCAGTCGGGTTGGACGATGGAGGAAGAGTCCGGAACACGTTGACTGAAAACTAAACGCAGTAAAATAAAAATGTAACATTTTATTTGGAGTGTAACAAGCAGAACTACTTCTGTGTTTCGAAAGAAACATCTGAGTGTGAGGTCCTCACCATGATGACGGCCTCGGGGTAAATGGACTCGGTCACCACTTCACTGTTGTGCGTGATGTACTCCACCATCTCGTTAAGCCCCGCCCTCTTCACCTCTTTGTATTTGAGGTCGCTGAGCGGGTCACTGACAAAGTCGAAGAGCACACAGCACTGACGCAGCTTCTGGACAAACAGCTCCTCGCGCTCCATCGGGGGTGAGTCTGAGAGGGGAGGGGTCACAAACAAAAAGAGAACAATGGCAGTGACATCATCAGTGACCTCAGAGTGATGAAGGTCCAACCAACCACAACCAGTGATGTACAATATGTATCTGCTGCCATGTAGGTGCTTTACAAATTCACTGGACCACTGAAGTAGAAAAAAAGATCTATTCAAATCTTTGAGAAATGGTTGAATTAAACCTCCTGCAGCAGTCGGGGGGGCAGGAGGGCTGAGTCACATGACCAGGTTTAGCCTTGGGTTCAGTTCTGGTTCAGAATGAGTTGAGGTTGGGTTTGTGTTACCTTTGAGGGCAGGCAGCTTCTGAAGCTCTCTGTTTTTGGTCAGGCTGAAGCGGGATGAGCTTCTGTCGGCGCTCCTTCTTCACCAGCTGAGGACCTCCAGAGTATTTGATCTTGTTGAGCTGAGTAGGAGGAGGCGTGCTGTTACTGGGACGCTTACTGCCGCTCTGCTGCTGCTGGGACTGAAGACACACACACACACACACACACACACACACATCACACACACATCACACAGGCTATAACAGTGTGCAGAGATTTAATCATCAGCCTAAAATGTTCATGTTGCTGATGTTAAAGAACAAATACCAGCCGATCAAGATCTGATTTGAATCTATGGGACAGCCAGTTCTGGAACTCTGTGCTGTCATATTGATCGCCCATCAATAAGAGTTATTTTCAGGTTCATGCAGTGGAGTATAAAGGTTTTTCAGGGAGCTTTTAGGACAGCCTGATAATAATGAATTACAGTAGTCCAGCCTAGAAGTAATAAATGCATGGATTAACTTTTCAGCATCAGTCTGAGAAAGGATGTTTCTAATTTTAGAAATATTGCGCAAATGCAAAAAAGAGGTCCCACATATTTGTTTAATATGTGCATTGAAGGACATATCCTGGTCAAAAATGACTCCAAGATTTCTCACAGTGTTACTGGAGGCCAAAGTAATGCCATCCAGAGTAAGTATCTGGTTTGACACCATGTTTCTAAGATTTGTGGGGCCGAATACAAGAACTTCAGTTTGATCTGAATTTAGTAGCAGGAAATTAGAGGTCATCCAGGCCTTTATGTCTTTAAGACATTCCTGCAGTTTAACTAACTGATGTGTGTCATCTGACTTCATGGATAGATAAAGCTGAGTATCATCTGCATAACAATGAAAATTGATGCAATGCTTTCTAATAATACTGCCTAAGGGAAGCACAGAACAACAGTATCAAAGCTGCACTGAGGTCCAACAGGACAAGCACAGAGACGAGTCCACTGTCAGAGGCTGTAAGAAGATCATTTGTAACCTTAACTAATGCTGTTTCTGTACTGTGATGAATTCTGAAACCTGACTGAAACTCTTCAAATAAACTGTTCCTCTGCAGATGATCAGTTAGCTGTTTTACAACTACTCTTTCAAGGATTTTGGAGAGAAAAGGAAAGTTGGAGATAATTAGCTAAGACAGCTGGGTCAGTGATGGCTTTTTAAGTAGTGGTTTAATTACTGCCACCTTGAAGGCCTGTGGTACATAGCCACCTAATAAAGACAGATTGATCATATTTAAGATTGAAGCATCAATAATTGGAAAGACTTTGAACAGTCTAGTAGGAATGGGATCTAATAAACATGTTGATGGTTTGGAGGAAGTAACTATTGAAGTTAACTCCAAAAGATCAACTGGAGCCAAAGAGTCTAAACAAATACCAGCAGTGCTGAAAGCAGCCGAACATGAAGATAAACCTTGGAGATGGTTTTGAATAATTTTTCCTCAAATGTCTAAAATTTTATTTGTAAAGAAATCCATGAAGTCATTACTAGTTAAAGTGAAAGGAATACTGGGCTCTACAGAGCTCTGACTCTTTGTCAGCCTGGCTACAGTGCTGAAAACAAACCTGGGGTTGTTCTTATTTTCTTCAATTAATGATGAATAGTAAGATGTCCTAGCTTTATGGAGGGCTCTTTTATAGAGCAACAAACTCTTTTTCCAGGCTAAATGAGCATCTTCTACTTTAGTGAGACGCCATTCCCTCTCCAGCTTACGGGTTATCTGCTTTAAGCTGCGCGTTTGTGAATTATACCACGGAGTCAGGCACTTCTGATTTGAGGCTTTCCTTTTCAGAGGAGCCACAGTATCCAAAGTTGTACGCAGTGAGGATGTAAAACTATTGATGAGATAATCTACCTCACTGGGAGCAGAGTTTAGGTAGCTGCTCTGCACTGTGTTGGCACATGGCACTGACTTCAGGAAGATGCACACCCAGCATGCTCCTCTGACTTTTAACGGCACTACTGTGGAGAGAGTGAGCAGCACCAAGTTCCTGGGAGTGCACATCTCAGAGGACCTGTCCTGGAACAAGAACATAACATCACTGGCCAAAAAGGTTCACCAGCGTCTCTACTTTCTCTGCAAGCTCAGAAGAGCTGGAGATCCAACCCCCATCATGTGCAACTTCTACAGGGGTACCATCGAGAGCATCCTGACTAGCTGCATCACGGTGTGATTTGGCGCACGTACCTCATCCTGCCGTTAAGACCCTCCAGCGCATCGTGAGAGCAGCTGAGAAGATCGTCTGCACCTCTTTTCCCTCACTACAAGACCTACACAATACCCGCCTCACTCAGAAAGCCCTCTGCATGGCGGGTGATCCTATACATCCTCTACACAGCATCTTCAGCCTGCTGCCATCAGGGAGGAGACTGCGGAGTCTCCGGGCTCGAACCAGCAGACTGAGGGACAGCTCCGTTCATCAGTCAGGATGCTTAACTCTCTGCCTGCCCTGCCCACCCCCTTAACACACCAACTTTCACATTTTCATATCACAAAATTTCACGTTGAACTCATTGAGACTGGTTACTCACTCAGCTCAACTTCGTGTACCCATTCAAACTGCACTACTGTTTACATTTACACTACCGTTATATTTACAGCACTGTTTATATGTCACTTTACTGTACATCATTATCAGGGTCTCCATACATATACTGTGCACACTCACTTTATAGCATACGTCACTTGACTCAGATGTCAATGCCAGGACCTCTATACTTATATATATATATATATATATATAGCACACACACACTTTTATACTTTATATATTTATACTACTATATTTTTACAACTTAGGATGGTATCGTATTTTTCTTATTTATTATGCTAATGTTTATTGTATATATAATGTTTAGTGAAAGGTATACTGTTTAAAGTTATTGTTTATTGTTGCACCATGGGTCTGAGAGTAACAGAATTTCAATCCTGTGTATGTCCTGTACATACTGCAGATTCAATAATAAAGCTGACTTTGAAGAGCATAATAATGAAGAAATTAGTCACAGCACTTTCAGAAAGACTTCTACTGTAATAAAACTTACTCCCCACTGCTGTGTACCCAGAAACTTTCCCAATTATCAACGAAGCCCACGTCGTTTTTTGGACACCACTCCGACAGCCAGCGATTCAAGGAGAACATGCGGCTAAACATGTCGCTCCGGGTCTGATTGGGGAGGGGCCCAGAGAAAACTACAGAGTCCGACATTGTTTTTGCAAAGTCACACACCGATTCAATATTAATTTTAGTGACCTCCGACTGGCGTAACCGGGTGTCACTTACTGCCGACGTGAATAACGATCTTACCAAATCTACGATTAGCCTTAGCCAGCAGTTTCAAATTTCCGTAAATGTCGCCTGCTCTGGCCCCTGGAAGACATTTGACTATGGTCGCTGGTGTCGCTAGCTTCACGTTTCTCAAAACAGAGTCGCCAATAACCAGAGTTTGTTCCTCGGCGGGTGTGTCGCCGAGTGGAGAAAAACGGTTAGAGACGTGAACAGGTTGGTGGTGTACCCGGGGCTTCTGTTTATGGCTTCCTCCTCACAGTCACCCAGCCAGCCTGCTTTCCCTGCTGCTCGGGATCTGCTGGAGGGGGGAGCTAACAGCGGCTAAGCTACCATGGTCCGCACCGACTACAGGGGCCTGGCTAGCTATAGGATTTTCCAGGGTGCGGAGCCGAGTCTCCAATTCAGAGAGCCTGGCCTCCAGAGCTACAAACAGACTACATTTATTACAAGTACCATTACTGCTAAAGGAGGCCGAGGAGTAACTAAACATGACAGACCAAATCACCAGAGTCCTTTAACAAAGCACCTGATCAACGACTTCCAGGAAGAGACAAACATGTCATTTAAGCTGCTTTTCTCTCCAATGACTGCTCTGATTCTACTGACAGAAACCTGATGAAGAACAAGCTGAAGCTGAGACTGAAGCTGCTTTAATCTGTCAGCTTTCTGTCAGCAGCTGTCCTCTCCATTTCCAGTAGATACCTGCAGGGGGCCTCAGGGTGTACTCGAATACATTTAGTTACTCTCTATTCTGCAGTTTTACACTAAAATATAAGTCTACTCATGAACTGTTACCACCAGAGTTTTTACAGTGGAACCAGCCTTAGGTCAGCTCCTCACTGATGGAAGCCCATGTGCCGTCCTTGGGTATCCCATGGTCATGTGATTAAAAAGTGACGCTCACCTCATCGGAGTTCTCTGGGGTTGCATCCTTCCCGCTGCTGCTGCTGCTGTTCTTCGTGCTGCTTTTGGCTGATTTGGTATTTTCCTGTTTGCACACAGAGAGAGAAGAGTTTCATCCAAACAGAAATCAGCTGTTCAGACTTCAAGCTGGCTAACAGCTGATCTTTGTTTTTATTTTCTTCTCACTGAGTATGAGAACCAATAACTCACATTAGAGCTGAGGACGAGGAAAATCAGCTGACACGAAACGAGGAAGGGGAGGAAGCATCATACCCTGAACCCAGTCTGACTTTTTTCTCTGTTTTTAGTTACTAAAATATTATTTCTGCTTTGTATTGAACTTTACTGGTTTTATTGGTGCACATTTCAGTTATTAAAAAAGGGGTTCTTGTTTCTTTCTTTTCCTCCTGTGAGGGGCACGATGATGTAACCCATCAGCTGATCAGGGTTGTTTGTTTATCGGGCTGATCTTCATGAGACCCACACAGGAGCTCTCTGAATGTTCTTAGGTTTTATTTTGGAGCCCGATGTTTCCTCCTAAAGAACGACTCCAGTCTCTTCCTCACAGTGAGGGCTACAGATTATGCTCGAACTCTGGTACCAGATCAATACTCGGTATCAGCAGGTCCATCACTGCATCTTTAATCAGAGCCACAAAGCCAAAGCTAAGCTAAGCCAGACGTGAACCCTCAACCCTGGTGTTGCTCTGAGAGTCAGAGTCTGGAAAACTGTTTGACTCATTTCTTCTGCTGATGAAAGACTTCAGGAACTTTGTGACGAGCTGCTATCAACAAAAGCTGCACAGCTACAAACAACCACACTCTGAGACAGACTGACTGCGTGCCACGTTCAGGCTGGAAATTAAAAATAATAAATACTGTCCCCTGAACGAGCTCCAGTCAACATTAAAAGATGGTTCAACCAGCGAGTAGTCATGTGACGTTATTGAATCATGCCAAAGAAATGCTGGCCAATTAGAATCACTGAAACCTTCCTATGGTTTCTGAACATCTTTTCCCTGTAACGGGTCTCCGGTGAGTCTGTTAACACCCAGGGGCTCAAAGTGCACACGGATGAGGAGCTCGAGGTCGAGGTGATCAAAGTCGACCTGCATTTCTCCTCCGAATGAACCCGAGCACCAGGAGGCTGAGGATCAATGAAAAAAAAACAGCATTCTGAGATGACGTCGTGGAGGCTCTGCTCCCTCAGACGTGTTTCCACAGGTGAACCCTCTCACCTGCAGCATCACAGAGATTCAGGTAAACATGCTGCAGTGTCACACCTGAAGGATCTTTCCAGAACATCCATGAAGCTTCTCGTGGAGGCTGTCCAGGAGCACTGCTGCTGTCACTTATTCTACAGATGATTTCACCAACAGCGTGGTGTTTGTTCCATGTCTTCAGGTGTTTCTTTAACCAGCAGACAGGATAAAACCTGAAGAGATGAAATCTGCAGCCAGCCCAAAACTTTCTGCTTACCATGAAACTATTATTAATGTTTTATTATTATTATTATCTTTTTTATTCTAAAATTTTCCATTTATTGTCCTGTAATTTTATTCTTTAAAAAGTCTGCTTTTATTTTTATTAACTTTCAGGTATTTTCTGCATTTTTTAAATTTTTACTTTTATTTCTTATATCAGAATCAATTTATTGTCATCACATGTCAGACATGTAAAGGAAAGAAGTTTTCACGAATTTCACGATAATCCAGGTATCCCCAAGGCCAATCAGGAGAAATCCTGGTATCAGTAAGCCAAATATATATGCCGCATCCTCAATCGACAGTACAGCCAGGCACGTCATCTTCCACCCTCCACGGGAATCCATAACGTAGCCGGCCGGGTATGTCAGTCGGGCAAGAGGAGAAAGGGTTCTCCTGTCCCCAATCTCCTCATGGTGAAAATTTGATCATCAATAGCGTTGAGAGACCAGCTGACCAGATCCATAACTTTAATTTCCAGTTCAGAAGATGAGAAGAGTGGCTCTAAAGACGTGAAGCAGCAAGCAGGGTAAATAAGGAAGGGTTAGGGAGAGAAGAAAAATGTGTCCGCCTCCGCTGAGAGCAAGAGAAAAATAAAGTTTATAATTCTCTTATATTTTATTTTTGGCCAGCGAATTTAGAGTTTTATCTCTGTTTTAACAATTAGCTTCGCTTAGTTTTATTATTTTTTAATATTTTTTGTTTTCATTTTGTTTTATGTTAATTTCACATTTTCTGATCTTTAATCTTTGTTTTTATTTGGGGTAGTGTTTTATTTTTCATCTCATTCTGAAACTTGTTTCTTTGTTATTTAATGTTAAATTTTTTACTTTCATTTTCATCTTGTGTTTCAAAATGCTTTTGTTATATTTTTATTCATTTTTACATTTTTATTTTATATTTTTTATATTTTGTTCATATTTTACATAATGTTCATCGTGTTTTAAACATTATTTGCTGTGTTTGTTATTTATTCTTTAGTATTTTTTGTTAAATGTTATTTTGTCCCTCATGTTTATGTTAATCATTTTTATTACTTGTATGATTATTCTGGGGTCGTGGGATTCATGTGAGCTGTTTGCACTGCACAAACTGACTTTAATCATTCAGCTGCTATTTTATTATGTTCAGTTTGAAACTATAAAAAAATTAACTGAATGAATAAAAACAGTTTCTGTTCATTAAAATCAGTAACAGGTGAGTGCACCTAGCGCCACCTGCTGTTTGTCCTGCTGAACTCTTCTGATCAATCAGAGCTTATTGATTATTAGATCTCTTTATCCGTTATGACACTTTGAGCTCACACGGTGTTTAAGCTTAAAGAGGTTTAATCAAACAGGAAGAGCAGAGACAGTCAATTAATCAATTAGTCTATATTAAAGATTATCAATACGCCGTAATATTATTAATCAATGACTCCGACTGTCACTTTTAAGGCATTTTTTTTCTTTTTACTTTCCTTGGCTTGATCAACTCAAGTTCGCAGACTGAATAAATAATACGTTGATCGATAAAATACTCAATAGAAGGATCGGTAAAAAAATTAAAACCCTGGATGGTTAAACTGATCGCTTTAATCTGGTGTCGTTCCGAATGTGAGCGATGGGGTCAGAACGTGCCGTAGTGCCTGTGAGCCGGGCATCCAGCGGAACATCCCCGCTCACCGGGCAGCTCCAGCTAACGGCTGTTAGCCGCTCAGACCCTCTCCTGCAGCCGAGCCCTGCATCAATAATTCAGGCACAGCCAGCGGCTCCTCGCGGAGCTCCGGTACCAGTGGACATCTCACCACAACTGTCAGCTCCCCGCTGAGTGTTCCTTCGAATAGAGAGCGCGGCCGGTGCGTGGTCCGGGTGAAATGAAGCGTGTACGCGGTGGACACCGAGCAGGCACTCTGCGGACAGCCGCTAGCTGGGCCCGAGCTAACAGCTAGCAGCGAGCTAGCTGTTAGCTCGGAAAATTAAACGTCTGAAGTGTCCAGCAGCAGGAAAAAAAGACACTACCCTGGATCCCAGCGGGAAAAGACTCCCGGTGCAGCATTGAAGCAGCCATCTTACCTTTTCTTTCTTGGTTTTGTTCGGCATCTTGACCGCGTTGCAGGGCTTTTCCACGGAGATTCCCTGATCTTCCTCCCGGGATTCGGACACTGTCACTCGGTCTGTCTCGGCTCCCTGCGCCCTTTCCCGAGTCGCCCAATCCGATTGGCTGCCGGCCTGGACGTCTGCCTAGTGACGCGTGGAGTCATTTTTACTGATTGGCTGACTTTGAGTTTGACGGCGAGGGTGAGGCTGCAGGGACGTGAGGAAGGACCGGAGTCTTCCCCAGCAACAAAACACCTTCAACCTGATGATACCGAGCCCTGCGGGACCGGAGCGAGCCGGAGAACCGGCCAGAGCCACCTCAGTCCCTCACCTGTCACCCAATCAGCAGCTGCCTCCATTCCAGGCACTGATCGAGCATCAGGAACATTTTATAAGTACATCGAGATGGTGCCCTGTAGCTGCAGCCCAAAGTTACACCGTGGACTCATTTACAAAATCAGATCACCCAAAAATGGAACAAACAGATCTGATTGCTCTGTTTGAATTTGTTGCAACAACAGGCCCAACCAGGAGGAGAACTAGAACCTGCTCATTTGGTCTAGGAACATCTCAGATACCATTGGAGGAACAGGAAGTGTGGCTGTGGAGAGAATCTGGAGTACCTGCTTGGCCTCCTGCCACCACCATAAGCAGAAGATAATGGATGACGGATGGATGGATGGACAGATGATGGATGTATGGATGATTGATGGTTGGGTAGATGGATGGATGCAGCAATGTGTTTAAATACAGTTTCTCCAGATGTTTTCAGGTCTGAACTGCAGTTTATTTTTTACTTGTAACTGTAACATTGCCTGGACTCTTACTGGCATTTTATTCTGTATTTTTCACCTGTTTTAAAATGTGTTATTTGTGAGTACATTTTATTTTTCATCTCTCCACCTTTTTGCTGCACAAATATGAGCTCAGTCCACCTGTTTGCATAATAAAATCATGTTTTAAAAAGCTCTGCTGTAACACAGAACTCTGCCTTAAGAAGTTTCCTGGTAGAAAAGTTGGTCTATTGATTAAAATAATGGATCAACTGAATATCATTGACGTTTTCATGAATCAGCACTACCTACTGTTTGTCCCTCACACAGAAATTCATAAATTCATCTTTTCACATGGAGCAGTTTCCATGCAGCTGAAACTGACGGCGTCTGGATGGTGGCAGGTGTTGCTCCTACACCTGGAGACACACTTCAGTGTTTATGGGGCCTTCACAGCCAATCGGGTGACTGATGGAGTCAGCAGATGTTCTTCAGGCTGTTTTTGTTCTGATGCAGAAACCTTTTCAACCTCTGCTTGTTTTTCTTTTCTATTTTGTTGGTTGACAGGAAACAAAACCAACAGCAGCGGCCCTTCAGTTCAAACAAACTTTATTCATTCAGCACAGAACAAACGGCTGAAAGATGAACGATGAGCCGATCGTGCTCCAGCGGGTTTGATCACTACAGGAAATCTTTTTTTTTTTAAAAAAAGCCGAACTTCTTAAACTGCATCAAAGAGCTTAATGAAGACAAAAAGCAGTTAAAAATATTTATTTCATATCCAGGCAAACAAAGTAAAGAATCGATAGATAATTTAAAAACACAAGTTTAGGAAAAAGACTAAATTATTTCAAAACTTTCTAAACTTTGAATTATGAAGAGAAAGAAAATTGTATCAATTTAAGTAAATAGAAAAAGGAATACAATATATACAAGCAAAAGAAATAATTTGGGATAAAAATGATTAAAATATGTGAAAGGGTAAATTGTGAGTAAAAAGTAAAACTTAAACTTTAATGGCTCATTGAATGCACTGAATATTTTATAGATTTTTACCATAAATGACTTTGCTTTTTAGTCTTCATTTTTCTGGCATGATCAAGCTTCCGTATTCCGGGTTTACGAGCTCTCACCTCCCTGCAGGAGATCCACCTTCCAACCTGAAACCAGAGCCAGGATCCAGGATGCACCTGAAAAACCTGCAGACAGTGACACGTGTGACACACAAAATCAGAATATTTAACCCAAAATAAAATCAGAGTAGAAAACTCAATGTTCAGGCTCTTGCGCTGCCCCGTGTCCTGTTGCTGACTGTGAAATATTTAGTAGTGAGGAAATTTTAGGCCTGGACTTGTTGCACAGGTATCATCCTATCAAGGTACCACCCTGGAGTTCATTGAGCTGCTGAGAGCGACCCATTCTTTCACTGTTTGTAGGAGCAGTCTGCATGCCTAGGTGCTTGGTTTATACACCTGTGGCCATGGAAGTGACTGGAGCACCTGGATTCAGTGATTTGGATGGTGAGTGAATACGTTTGGGAATATAGTGTTTCTTATAGCAGCAGGGGTCAGTCCAATCAATCACAGTTCACCTTGGAACGCCTCACTCCAGTTAAACTAATCCATTAGCAGCACATCAGACTTCAGCTAGCTGATCAAGTTTCTGATAACTTATTGATTACCTTTAATCTGGACAAGCTCATGTTTCCTGCGCAGATGTTTCCTCCCTGCTCGCTCCATGCTCAAGACAGAAAAGCAGTGGATGCTGGAAGTTTCTGCTCAGGTCACACAGAAAAGAACAAAATGATTGCATAAAGGAATCTCGACAGAGACGCACTTCCTGCGATCGATACAAACAGACTCAGACTGACAGCTACACACCAATCAGGTAACGCTGATCATTAGGAAACAGACACAGAGGGAAACGAAGTGTTGTCACTTCCTGCCAGGTGATGAGGGGCATGAGAAATTCCTGATGGAAACCCGTGCTCAGTTCTGTGAATTTGATCTGAAATTTCCTAAATACCAATTTTAAGATTGACGCGAGGCCTTTCAGACGTGCTCTCCTACACGAACATGTCGACTTCATGTCTGGACGAGCTGGTTGCATGATCACATGATCAGGATCTTACTGACACTATCAGACTGGTTTCAGAGAAACCTCTCGGAGGTTTCAGCTCCTTCGTGCGAGTTCTGCATACAGCTGTGATCATCAGACAGTTTCCTCCAATCCATAAACATCAGCCTTCATCTGTCTGACCATCTCAAAAATGTATCTTCATGTTCGGCTGCTTTCAGCACTGCTGGTATTTTAGACTGATTGATCTTTGTTAGTTAACTTCAATAGTTACTTCCTCCAAACCATCAACATGTTTATTAGACCCCATTCCTATTTAGACTGCTCAAAGAAGTCCTTCCATCAATTAATGCTTTGGTCTTAAATATAATCAATTTGTCTTTGTTAGTTGGCTATGTACCACAGGCAGATGACTGCCCCTCCCTGAGCCTGGCTGACTGGTTTTCTCTGTAATTAGTGTAGGGTCTTTACCTTACAATATAAAAACCTTGAGATGACTGTTATTTGGTACAATATATAAATAAAACTGAATTGTCTGAGCTGCACAGAGATCTCCAGCATATATCTCAAGCAGCTGGAGTTTTCCTTCTTTCACTGTGACTGTTTCACAGCTACGATACGCTAACATGTTTATTGGGTATTGCTTAACAGTGAAGTGTGTATGTACGACAGACTGTAGCCAGGTCTGACTAATGTTTTTAACCATTAACAGGTGTCAGTTGTTGCTTCCAGCTGTCTGCAGAAGTCTTTCCTCTGACCTGCTGATTTATCCATGAGCAGGAACTGTATTAACCATCAAACTCTGAACCCTAACCCTACATCCTGAAGACCAGCAGAAAAGAATTTACAGGAAAAAATATAGTTTTTCAGCAATTACTGTCTATGTAGGTTTTTACTTATAGATGATCCCTGACACAAACAAAAATCAATCAATCAGAAGCTTTACCTGAGACAGGTGAGCCACCACAGGGTCACAAGCTTAGGTTTAATAATTGCATGATTGGTTTCAAGTGTTTGAGACTGATCCCTGATTACCTGTGACAGAGGTTCACCAAGCCCCAAGTCTGTTCTCAGATTTGGGGCTTGGTGAACTGATGGAAAGAACTGATGATCTTCCAGAGTCTATCCAGATCTGGATGCAGGAATTTTTGTAAAGTTTCATTATCCCTGAGAGATAATAATAATATCATCAAAATTGTATTAAAGAAATAAGAAAAATTACAATAAATATCGCAAACTGATCTGGATTATACTCTACAATCATTCAAACATTTGACACTTAGTGCATCATTTCATGAGGCATTTTTACGAGTACTGAAATCTGAGCTGAGCGTCCTCTCTAAAGGTTCTAATTTTGTCCTGAGTAAATTAGATAATTGTAATAAACCCACCGACATGCTGGAGTTTCTCCTTTTATTAAAACATAAGTTGAAGAACACGTTACAGGACGAACAGCTTCAAATACGATGAAGGAACTGATTGAGAAACATCAGAACCAGCTCGCTGTCGTTCAAACAGGAAACAGAACAAACTAAAAAAGGTGAGCAGAGCTTTACCTTCAGGAGAAGAAACAAAGCATTACCTGTGGAAACACCTGACAGAAGCAGTACTGTGTTCTTTAAAGGAGCAGTCCTCCAATTTTCTCCAGAAGCCCATCAGGTTCATCTGTTTTAGGCTGTTCAGTCAGCTGATGAGTAAACACGATTTATTCAATTTCTGATTTGTGATTACAGCTCTTCACCTGCAAATTCTTCAAAAAGAAAGTGAACACAGTCTGTTAACTGGACTCTACACTGAGAACCTGTCAACTGTATTTCCTCTGCAGGAACTTTTTCCAGAGACTACGAAACTTTTGAGTTCCTAAATTAAGCCTCACCTCCTAGTGAGGTGCCAACCTCCTGAAGGCTCAGAAACTTTGGGGTTCAGCACTCAAGTACTGCTTTTCTAGCATTTTCCAGACACAGATTTATTTTGCTCTCAAACTGCAGACGCAATTCAGAACTTTTATACCGAGGAAGACGTCCACCAGGTTTGAGATCAATAACGGGAAGGTCAACCTTAAAAATCCTGTAATGGCTTGGAGATTTAAGAAATGTCTTCAAAATAAACAGTCTAAGCTCTGTCAGGTTTTTTTAACTATAGGAATCTTTTATTTCTTTTAAAGTCCTGGGACAACATTCCCGGTGACAGGAAGTGGAAACAAGGTGAACCCAAACAGCTGCTCTGGATGAAATGTCAAAGTGTTCTAAGATTACGTAGTGCTCCAGGGCCACCCCAGAGCGTGGAAACTCATGGGAGTCTAATGAGAACAAACGTGTTCAAATCATTTTCAGTTGCAGCTCCACTTTTGACCCCCAACACCTCAGACAGACTCTTTGTTACCTTGAATCATGAGTTGTGTCGTAAAATAAAGACAGTTTACTTTATTGAACTTGGTTTGTGGATTCCACAGACCACCCTATGGAACTCCCCAGCATTCCAAAACATCAGGAAAGTTTGACTTTAAGTTAGTTAGAGCCAGCTAGTAACAGCTCACAACAGCTAGCAGAACAAGTACAGAGTACTAGAACCAGAATCAGGTGAGCAATTTGATTTTATGAGGTTTTAACTTCAGTGGAACCAATGACAGCCGTCCACATCATATCTTCGCTACCACTACGTTTAGATGTGACACCATAACTCACCACACCGGCGGTCCTGCTGCTGACTGATGA
Source organism: Pterophyllum scalare (assembly GCA_024447675.2). Lineage (NCBI taxonomy): Eukaryota > Metazoa > Chordata > Actinopteri > Cichliformes > Cichlidae > Pterophyllum > Pterophyllum scalare. The sequence continues at coordinate 72,468 of JAMQGT020015136.1, forward strand.
CCCTCAGTAAGTCTACAGGAAACAACAGTACACTATAGAGCTCAATGGTAACACAGATAAAAGCTCCTTTATAGCAAAGTTTATTCCAAAAGTGCCTCTAAACTTTGAGGTTTTGAGGAAAACATCCAGGAACTTTCCAAGAAACTAAAAGGTTTTTCAGCCCTGCAAAGTCCAGAAAAAATATTCTACTTAACAAAAAGGGGATTTCTTAAACAAAAACAGCACAGATAAAAGAACTTAAAGGTATTTAAATTACTCTGTTAGTCCACTTGAGATCTACCCTATATAAACAAAAGCTGCATCACAGGGAAACTGCTAAGTGAGGTTGAATAGCGTGAGCATGTTTCTATACAAGGTCAAACCAGCCTATAAACAGATTCTGGAGAAAATGGAGAACAACTAAACCCTAAACAAATCTGGTCCTTTAAACAGGTGAAGGTCAGCGTTTCAAAAGCCTTAAGTCTGTCAGCACAAGTGTCTTTCTCATCACTTCCTCGTCTCTACTAAGTGACACAAAAGACTGTGGCTTCGGACCTTCTGGATATACAAGTGGTTGTAATGAAACCCCGCCCCCATGTCACACAGCCTGATTGGCTCCTACTCAAAGTTAAAATCATATTCAAAGTCCAGCGAGGTCATGTCTGAGGGCAGGCCCAGCGTTTCTGCAGTTATCTCCATCATTTGAGGGTCCTCCTCGCTGGGAGCCACAGCCTCCAGCCGCAATCCAGATCCAGGATCTTCTCCGTCCAAACTCTTTGGGTCTGAAGCTGCAGTGTCCCCTGATGTCGACCCAGGTTCTGGTTCAGGTTGGTTCTGTTGCTGCTGCTGCCGGGTCTGGTATCTGGTTTGGGATCGGGTTTGTCGAGTTGGGCGGGGAGCAGGAGGAGTTTTCTTTGTTGGGGTTGTCTTGCCTCTAATTTTAGGACCTGGTTTTGGTTTGTGTTCAGATTCCGTAAGGGAATGGGGCTCTGGATAGGACTGGATGTCCTCGGTTGGTTCCAGTTCAGATCGCAGCTCTGTTTGGATTTCAGAAGCTGGTTTAAGCTGGGACTCCAGCTCAGCAGACTGACTTTCCAGGGATATTTGACAATCAGATTTGGCACTCAGGGACTGGTTTTGTGGTGCAATGTGAGCCTCAAATTGAGGCGGGGGGGATAGTCTTGGTTGAACTGTTTGAGTGTTTGTTTCACTGGGTAGAGCCAACTTAGATGTAGAATTTTCAGAAGACTGCAAGGACCAGACAGACGCAATTTGAATGCCTGAGTTTGTCGGGGTCAACGGACTTTGTTGGTGTTCGTCTGGATCTCGTTGTGGACATTTTTGAACTTCAGTTGGAGGTGGGAACTGGATAACAGCCTGTGACTGCGACTGTGGTAGGGACTCCAATTTAGGCTTTAGTTCAGACCGCGGTTCAGGCTGTGGGTGGGACTGCGGTTGGGGCTGCAGTTCAAGGTGTGGGTTGGGTGATACTTGTGGAACTGGACATGAACTTTTACCAGCACTACTCCCCTCAGTTCTGGAGTCTGATGCTGGTTTGCTGAAGGAGGAGGGGCCTGTTTGGCCAACGCTGCTATAGAAGATATCGAATAAGTCTTGGGCTTTGGCTGCAGCCAGGTTTCTCTTGAATTTGTCAGATTTCTGAACTTCGCTCTTTTTCATGAAAGGTGGAGGTTTGACAAACACTGTATGAATCTGCTCACTCTCTGGGACACCAGGAGCTGCCACATCAGACACAATCTTTATCATAGCTGGTTGTACTGGAGTTGCTGTGGTAGCCGAAGAAGGCAAAGGTTTAGTCTCTAGTGGGACCGGCTTCAAATTGACTGGAGCAGGTTTAGAAACTGGGGGAGCTGGGTTAACTTCAAATGATTTAAGAAGTTTAGGCTCTGCAGGTGCAGGCTTTGACTCGACTGTGGCAGCTTCAGAAACTGGTGGAGCAGGGTTAACATCAGATTGTGTAGGAGTTGTAGTCTCTCCAGACTGGACTGGGGCAAGCTCAGAAACTGGTGGTGGAGTAGGTTTAACTTCAGACAGTGCCAACACAGACACTGGGGGTGGAGGTCCAACCTGAAACAGTGCAGGTTTATGCACTGGTGGACGCATTGCCTCAGAGGGCCCAGGTCTACTAAGCGGTGGGATAGGTTTAGTCTGAAGAAGACCATTTCCAAAACTCGTGGGAGCAGAAGGGAGAACTGGAGGAGGCCCAAGTAAACTGGTGTTTTGGGGTCTAATGGACAGAAAGGTATTCAAGGAAGCAGGTCTGCCCATCATGGTTGGCTTCCTGAGACCTACAGCAGGTGTAGGGAGATTGGGCCGAATACGTCCCCGGTTGGACATCGAGGGGGCATCTATGCTTGGCTGGCTTCCCAACTTCTCTGCGATTTCTTTGGCAACAGCCACCGACTTAGCAAAAGAGTCTTCCGCCGAGACCGACTTCTCCTTCACAGCCGCTTCATCCTCCTTAATGAACTCGGCAGCAACTTTCTCTGCCTCCTTTGCCAGCATGTTCTCCTTCTTCTTCCACATGAACTTTCCAAATGTAGTTGTGGCTGGTGGAGCTGGTTTGCCAGCCTCCAGGCTCTGCTTGCGGAGCTTGGCCCTCATGGCCGGACTGGGGCCACAGAGGATTTTGGGTAGGTCGTAGGGTTTTGGTGGTATTTCGGGCTTGCTGACTGCCAGCTTCTCTGGCTCAGATTTTTTAAATCCTTCCCTCTCAGCCTTAGGTTTGCCTTCATCTCTCTCCCTTTCATATTTGGATCTGGCATCTGAACATTTGCCACCTTTATATTTGTCATCTTTTGGCCCATATTTCGGACGGTCACCGTATCGGTCATCTTCATCCCTGTCATAACGGTACCGATATTCTTCTTCCCTACTGTATCTGCACCGGCTGTCCCTCTCCTCTTCCTCTCTGCTGTAGCGGTATTTGTCCTCCTCTCTTACAGCTATTTATACCTTTCACCCTCATCTTTCTTGCTGTAAGAAGGCCACTCCTTTTCAAGACTACTGGCATTTTTAGAATCCTCCTCGTTCTTGCTTAGCTTCAGCTTATTCTCCTCTTCCTCCTTTTTCATTTTGAGCTTTTCCTCCTTTGGAACATCCTCTTTCTTTTTCTCTTTCTCTTTTTTCTCCTTTTTGTGTTTGGTCTTGTCCTCCTTGCTGCCTCTCTCATCATCGTCATGTTTGCGCTTCTTTCCGCTTGCCTCTAAGGCCAGTCCTGCCTGGCGATCCAGGTTCCTCCTCTGCTCGTACAGCGGGTTCTCATACATTTGTTTCTGGTGAGGGAGGAAAAGAGTGAGCAAAATATCCCGATATACATTTCTGCAACATCTAAGCTGGTAACCTGCACATCAGAAGAGTTGTAAAACTCCTGAAATACATTGGGAAAGAGAAGACCAGACCTGCCCACCAGACCTCAGGAGCTTAAAAGCTTTAGATGACTGAAATTGCTGATTTAGAGTTACAAACCTTATATTTCTCATTGTGAGCGTGGGTGGTGACATGCTCTTCTGCACAGATGGCGTCGCCATAAAACTCTCTGCACAGCAGGCAGAAGAATCCTCTGACGGGCAGCAAGAACTCTGAACCTGCAGCAAAACACACAGGTGACATTTTAAACCCTCAGACAGAGACCAATTAAGCTGCCAATCATGTTTACCTGCTGTAAGTCTCCATTTCCAGGACCTGTCAGGAAAGTAGAAGGTTAGAGAGGAAAGCCTGCTGACTTTATGTTTGAAAATAGATGGGATTGGTGGTTATTTCAGAGCAGTAACGGGTAGTAAAGAGCTGCAACTGCTCAGCAATAACAGGGTTCCTGCAGGAAATGCAGTCCAGGTGTTTGTAATATGGACACACCTGCACCGAGACGTTAAAGCACTTTTCCAACTGTTGCTGCATTTTCAGCAGCTTTCAGGGGAACGTGAGACATGAAAAACAAATGACTCAGCACTGGAGGTGTGGACAGGAGTTCCCCTTGTGCTTCGATGCGAGTCACTTCGTTAGCACTGTTTTCATTAAGAGACAGAGAAACGGCAGCAGAGATCCACACTGAGCTCCACCTGGAAGCAGAAGACGGCTAACAAAATTCAGTGGCTCAGACACCACATTGGTGGAACAAAAACAGAGGTATGATAAGTCTGCAGGACGCTCTGAACGTGCAGCACGAGTACCTTTGGCGGGTTTCGTCAGCTTCTCCTCTGACGACAGGTTCTTGGAGATTTTGCCCGGAGTGGAAGCCCAGGGCCGTTCGTATGGGTCCAGAGTCTGTGCAGTGGAGAAGTAGAAATGTAAAGGAACAAACACCAGGAGCACACCCAGGTACGAATATCAAATACAAAATGTAACTAAGAGGGAGAATTTTAGAAAACGTGGACGGCAATGTTTTAAAGTTTGTGTAAAACATTAAAACAAACCTTTCGATGCGTTTTGCTGTGCAAGTGCGTGAAAAAATCAAACATGGAACCACATGTGGCATTACAGTTTTTGCACCAGTGGTTTCCAGCGTCATAGTATTCAAATGGCTCAGGGGTCGTGGTCGGAGCCGGGGCAGTGACAGGCGTCTTGTCTGGGGACGCTCTCGAAGGTGACCGAGTCGCAGACAGCCGCTAAAGAAAAAAAAAAGAAAGAAATATTGAGAGTCAAGATGGCAGGCAGAACAGCGACATGGTCAGGCTCATTCAGACAAAACAAACAAACCACGAGCTCCTTTAAAAGTTCAGTGAAATTCTAAAAGTTTCTTACCTTCTCTGAGGTCCAGCATAGAAGATGCCAATGCATGTCCATCAGACGCTTTTTTAACGGCAGTAACTTCGTACGCAAAGTTTCAACCTGAGCACACGCCTGCAATGATGCGTTCAAACTTCGCGGTCTAAATTCACCAGTTCAACTGAATCTATAGCCCTCTGGATCCAGCTCGGCCAGCATCCATTGTGCGGTAGCTTCATAACTTGCTGACATTTCACCTGGGTACCCGGCACGTGACGGCGAAACCAGCTGAGCTGCAGCTGAATCAGCCGACTAAACAACGGATATTTGTTTCCCTCACTAGCTCACAGTCTTTTTATTAAACTGATCATCGATGAGTGTACGGCAGGAACAGCGCCCCTCATCCTGCACCGTGGTGGTGAGACGAGCTCAGTCAGGCAGAACTTTGAAAATAAGTGACTGTATGTCAGATTAAACCAACATTAAACCACTTGAGCAGAATTTCATAATTACATTCAGTACAGTCAGGCAGACGTTAGCCATGTGATCTTACCTTCAGATTAGCTGATTAGTCCAAATTCAAGATTTAACCAATCAGGAACTCAGAAGCCCACGATACCTCTGCTATGCTCCACAGACTGATGACGGAGGACTCACTGACACATGGGTGAGCTGAGTCAACGTGCTGCCGAGCAGTTCGAGGATTCACACGTACACGCTTTAATGCTTGGCGATGGGCGTGCCTGATATTTGGGGATAGGGTCGGGTGATCTTCATACGCGGTTGAACACACGGCCGGCGAAACAAAAGCTGGGTGGAGGAGAAGAACGAGCAGCAACCCAACGAGCAAAAACTCTTCAGATCCTTCTGGTTTCTCTCGTTTGGAGACAACGTGTCAAAGAAGAGGGCAAAGACGGTGACGGGAACCTACAGCAGAGCTGAAAAAACAATGTGAATCTAACGAGAACACTGACTAACCTCATTAACAGTAACGGAGATCATCATCGATCGATGAAACCTGACTGAGCGGCCTCTTTGCTGCTGTGGTTGTCACAGCTTCAACAACCAATCACTGACGACTACGACTCAGTACCTGCTTCCTCCTATGCATTTCCAGCTACTTCATTCATTCTTCTTCCAGCTAGCACATCCAGTCAGCTGGAAGACAACAAATCAATTCCAACCATGACAAAGCAACGGAGCTTCATCACACACAAGTATAAATGTTGACGACGGTGTTGACCACTTGCATGAGCTACAGTGGGTACAGAAAGTATTCAGACCCCTTTAAATTGTTCACTCTTTGTTTCATTGCAGCCATTTGCTAAAATCTAAAAAGTTCATTTTATTTCTCATTAATGTACACTCTGTACCCCATCTTCACAGAAAGAAACAGAAATGTAGAAATTTTTTCAAATGTATTAAAAAATAAAAAGTGAAATATCACATGGTCATAAGTATTCAGACCCTTTGCTCAGTATTGAGTAGAAGCACCTTTTGAGCTCGTACAGCCGTGAGTCTTCTTGGGAATGATGCAACAAGTTTTCCACACCTGGATTTGGGGATCCTCTGCCATTCTTCCTTCAGATCCTCTCCAGCTCCCTCAGGTTGGATGGTGAACATTGGTGGACAGCCATTTTCAGGTCTCTCCAGAGATGCTCAGTTGGGTTTAGGTCAGGGCTCTGGCTGGGCCAGTCAACAATGGTCACAGAGTTGTTCTGAAGCCACTCCTTTGTTATTTTAGCTGTGTGCTGAGGGTCATTGTCTTGTTGGAAGGTGAACCTTCGGCCCAGTCTGAGGTCCTGAGCACTCTGGAAGAGGTTTTCTTCCAGGATATCTCTGTACTTGGCCGCATTCATCTTTCCTTCAATTGCAACCAGTCGTCCTGTCCCTGCAGCTGAAAAACACCCCCACAGCATGATGCTGCCCCCACCATGTTTCACTGTTGGGATTGTATTGGGCAGGTGATGAGCAGTGCCTGGTTTTCTCCACACATACCGCTTAGAATTAACACCAAAAAGTTCAATCTTGGTCTCATCAGACCAGAGAATCTTATTTCTCATAGTCTGGGAGTCCTTCATGATTATCCTTATGACTATGTGATATTTCACTTTTTCTTTTTTAAGAAATTTGCAAAAATTTCTACATTTCTGTTTTTTTCTGTCAAGATGGGGTGCTGAGTGTACATTAAAGAGAAATAAAATGAACTCTTTTGATTTTAGCAAATGGCTGCAATGAAACAAAGAGTGAAAAATGTAAAGGGGTCTGAATACTTTCAGTACCCACTGTACATCATGGACACGTCTGTGTAGGTTCTCAGTCATCCAGGTCATAGTCTTCTCTGGAGCTTGGAAAAGGGCTCCTGGACTTCTTTTTGTTTCCTGAAGACATTTCTCCTCTCATCCCAAAGGCTTCTTCAGTTCTCAAACCAAAAGGAGACCCAGGTATTTAAACCCCAGTGGACGTAGTCCCCTGGAGGTGATTGTGACCCTCTATTGTTCATGTGCATGATCACATGCACCAAGGTGTGAGAGGAGGCGTGGGTCATTACAATCAGTGGTTTCAGGTCTCTCCACAAAGAGACTATTGTGGATACAGATGATTCAGTCTGACAATGTGTGATGTCACCACATTCACACAGAACAAGAGGCGAGTGTGTTAAAGCCGGACACGTGCACGTATGAAACCTCCCAACAGTCTTTAGACATCAAACAGTCCTCAGATCTTCATCCGTGCTGGCTGGCTCACCTTTACGGACCCCACAACACTGCCTAAATTAGATGACTTGAATACAGCATGTCTGTGGGTTTAATGGGAAGAGGAACATCTACTTTGGTATACTGTAAGCCCGCCCCTGCCTGGTCTGCGTCACAAACACTGCTCTTATATCAGCAGCAACAGAGAACCAAGTGTCTTCACACAGTCCCATTGTTACTACAGCTGCATCATATTAACATTAAAGGAAATTTTCACCCGAACGTGCTGAAATTAAAGGGTTAATAAGGTGACAGCATATAAGAAAATCCTATATTTCCTGATGATGAATGGAACAAATCTGTTCTGTAGTGAGACATTACTGAGGATTAAAGGAGGTGGAAGCAGCCGCTGCACACAGGAGTCAGTTCCCCTCAGAACCCAAAACAGCTTCAAAGATTCATGATAAACTTTCTGTTTGTCAGCGAAGCTTTAAAAAGAAACATTTCATTTCTCTGAGCTATCTATGATCAGGACAAGATCACAGAATCTTGTCATTAAACATTTAAAATGCTTATGTTAGCATTTCCGTCTAAAACCTGCGAACAGCTGAGGCTATGTTCAGTCACACCTGTTTCACCGCCGCAGCGCCGGCGAGACGGGAAAACTACAAAGTAAAATGTGACGAAATAAAATCACTGACCAAAGAAAGTTTATGATAAACTTCACTGAGTGAATAAAGGTTGATGTTCCTCGGCTGCCTCTCACGGAAACATTAACATCGTGTGATTCTCGACCCTTTCGCTGCCCGAGACTCATCAGATCTCCTCTGAATAAACTCAGATCGAGAAATGACCCTAGCTATGGTTTCTAACTGCTCCTCTGATATCACTTCCTGTTACCTCCTCTGCAGGTGAGTGTACCTTCGTTGTGGGGCTGCTGGCCACCCGCTGGCCGGCTGGGTTCCTCTCCGCTTCACGTTTTTTCTTCTGTGGTGGAGTCTGCGGCTCAGCCTCTGGGACCTCAGGCGGTTTGGCGGACCTGCGGGGCCGGTCTGACGGGCTCAGGCCGAGGATGAGCGCCACCTTCTCGGTCTCGTGGCGCTTCTTCTCGGCGGCCTCATGCTCCTTGCGGAGGTTGGAGATCTGGGCCATGACCTCCTCCTGCAGGTGGCTGATCTCCTGCAACAGAGGGTCTTTGTGGCCATCCTTCTCCCGGCGCTTCTTCCTCAGGAGCTCGCCTTGAATATACAAATGTGGAGATCATCAGGTTCCCCACTGCGGGCCAAACATGAAAAGCTTCATTCATGGTTTTTGATCCATCAGTGGGCATCTCCTGTAGCTCCAGTGTTTAATATCAAAGCTCAACCTACAAAAACTACAGTTCTACAGCTGCAGGTCCCTGAAAGTGGTTCATGGAAAAACATCCCGATCATTAAGGGCTACAGGACTCAGAGCTGATCCCTGAGGACGTGCTTCACACACAATTCATTAATAAACTGGTAACCAGCAGCTGCTTTAAAGGACCTGCCTGGGTCTGATCGGGTTCAGCTTAGGTGGGCGGGGCACAAATCACCTGTAAATCAAAAACACATGAACACTCACCTTGCTGCTTCCTGAGTCTCTCCAGCTCCTTCATCAGATACTCCTTCTTCTTCATCCTGATCTCCCGCTCCTGCTTCAGATTCTCTCTCTCCACCAAAACCTGAACACCAGGACAGCCACAGGTATGAACACCAACACCTTTCCTTCTTAAAATAACCTCCATCCACATCTCATTCAGCATCAGTCATTCAGATGGGATGAACCATAGGGTGCGAAGACAAAACTTTCCCTCCATGGGGGGGGTCATGTGACCATGGCACGACGAATCGGGGAGGAGCCTGCAGTGACGGATACTAACTGCTGGAATGACTTTTGTTCAGGGAATGTGCTTCTCTTTAAAGATCTCACTTTTCACTTGCAGCTTCAGCACAAAACACACAGACACACACAGACACACACACACCACCTGAATGAGAGAGCGAGTGCTTCACCGGGCCAAGCTACAGGAAATCAGAAACCAAACTTCCTGTCTTAAAGTGTGGGGTCACATGACGGAGGTGAGCGCTATACATGTGCCATGCTAGGAGCTCGCAGTGACCAGGTGTCACATCGCGTATGAATACAGAGCTTCCACTGTGGTGTTGCCACAAAAAGCTTAAAACCTCTAAATTATCTGATGATGAAAGAGGTGGACGCACATCCTGAGCACCACGAGCAGCGCCCGACACAAACACAAGGAGACCGCAGGAACAGATGAAGGCTGACCTTCTGCTTCTGGCTCTCGTTGTTCTGCTCCTCAGAGACTCTCGGAGCTTTGGAGCTTTCATTCTCTGCATCCTGAGCGGCGGTCTTCACCGACCCTGAGGACAGACACACTTATTAGCAAACATCATCTCCACCCACTGACCAACAGCGTCTTCTCCCATCTCATTGATCAGTTAGTTGGCAGTTTACTCTTTCGGCACTGGCCAGTTTTTTCCATTAACGTTCTACCTGTGGATGCAGCATTTGGTGAGGAGGGAGGGGCCCAAAAAGAAATAAACAAAAAAAATCAGCTCATCATAAAACATGTATTAACTACTGACAGGCCTTTTGATCCAAAACGCTACTCCAGAGTCACGATCTGCTCTTCAAAGATGCTCTGACTGTGCACAGGTGCTGTTTGACCTGCAGAGTTCAGGGCAGAGCTTTAACTTTAGTTTTTCCTCTTTCTGTAGTCGTCTTGGTGTTTCTCCTGTTTCTACAACAAATTTTTCTTCTATTTTTGTTGTTTAATATCAGCGAGCAGCTTCTACGTGTATCACTGCCACCTTCTGCCAATGGTAGTGTATTACATCCTAAAACGACTTGTGAATCACACTCGTTTACCAATGAGCCGTTTCATACCATGAAGAATCGTACATTTTGAAACACGGTGTGGCGTGTTTACAGAAGTCAAAGGTCAGATGGCTGTTTTCCCCCAGACTCCTATCGGACCAGAAGCTATCACAGCTATCGCCATCCGGTGGCCTTCTGATAGAAGACACAGTCCCGGATTTATAGAAAATTCACCCTCCTCAACTTTAGGTGAGGGGTGCGAATGTTCCCCATGACCGAGTGCGTAGCACGAAGCAAAGGCCAGCGGTCTGGAGGCCACCTGGGCTGCGGCTGACTACTCACCTCGATAACAAGCTCTTTCCCCGCCTCTTTTATGCTTTAATAGCCAAGTGTGTTATCCACCTTCCAGGTTAAAAACACGTCAGGCCTGGTGGTTTTGTATTTCGTCGTCGGACTGTCCGGTGTTGAAGCCTTTCCAATATTCTGCCACTGATTGGTTCAAGCCAAAAACTGTCGCAGAGCAGCCAATCGCGCATCACCTTACAAAGCACGCTACTACGCCAGAGCACATGACCAAATCCTTCAATGTAACAACTTCTCTCTTGGGATCTAGTGTTGGTGAGGATTTCCCATCATAAAGGTCGGTGCAAGGTGTGCTGTCAATAAATCTTATACCTGAACTCCTGACCGCAACCCCAGTGAACACAGTGTGTGACCAAGCTGGTGCCCAGCGTGAGGAGGAGGTGCCAGGCTATCGTTGCAGTGTGTGGTTCTTTCACATGCTGCTGAGGCCCCAGTTTGTTACATGAATAAATTGTTAAATAGCCAATGTGTGTTCAATCTCCCGCTCCCCTCTTCCCTCACTTGTGAACAAGACCCTAAGATACTTAAACTCCTCAACTTGGGGCAGCAACTCATCACTGACCTTGAGTAGGCACTCCACCCTTTTCTAGCTGAGAACCATGGGCTTGGGCTTTGAGGGGCGGAACATGGTCCATTCTGACTCAGTGTCCTCAACCTGAGTGTCCAGAACATACAGCCGCAGATCTGATGATACGATTACAAAATCAGTCATCGCCCTGCAACTTAGGGTGTCCTGGTGCCATGTGCACTTGTGGACATCCTCAGAGTTGGAACATGGTGTTTGTTATGGACAAACTGTGGTTTGCACAGAAGTCCAATAACAAAACACCACTCAGGTTCAGATCAGGCAGGCAGTTTCTCCCAATCATGCCCCTCACTGTCATTGCCCATGTGAGCACTGAAGTCTCCCAGTAGGATGATGGAGTCACTAAATGGAGCACCTTGAGCACCCCGCCCAGCAACTCCAGGAAGGCTCGGCACTCTGAGCTGTCATTGGCGCATAAGCGCAAACAACAGTCAGGACTAATTTCCTGAGCTGAAGGTGCAGGGACGCAACCGTCTCATCCACTAAAAAACCCCCCCAACATACAGGAAAGCAAGCCGAGGGGATACAAGGAGACCAGCCCAGCTCACCACCTCTCACTGAAGGCAACTCCAGACTGGACTATAGCAAACTATGTATTAAATAATCCCATTCATAGGTTTGGCTAAGTGCTCTATGACAAACACACAGTATATAAAGACAGAAGCAGCTCATTAAACTGACTGTTTCTAACGTCCAGCAGGGGGCGACACCTTTGGCCTGACTGGGTCCTACTCTTTACTGTGGTCAGATTTTTTAACGCGCAAACACATTTGCCCCTCTAGTTTTTTCACTTCTTTGCACAAACTTGGGAAAAGTAGCTGGAAATGCAGGGAAGAAGAGTCTTTCTCCAAAGGTGTGCTTCAGGTTACGTTGTAAATCTTCAAAAATAACGAACAATATTACACTTAACAAAAGTATCAGGCCAGGATTAACAGAGTTATAACAATGTCAGGGCTGCAGCTCCATCTGGTGGCTGATAACTGCATAACATTTCATCACCTCTCCATCCTGTTGCTCTCTAGAGGTGCAGAACCAGCTGCAGGAAGAGGGGTCAGTCTGACTGCAGGAGTGATAATCAAGTACGAATACCACGGTGAACTACACCAGGGTTCTAACCAGCATTTGATCGTCCAGTGCTGGATCAAATTGAGAATTTCACTTGTTCGCTATCACCACAATTAACAAGCGGGTGCAGTTATTAGCACTGGCAAGCGGTCATCCAATACCCAGGGGACCCCATCCCACCCCACCCACATCGTCATCCGATACCCCTGGGCTGTGACTTTTTACTGGCTAGCATGACCTTAGCTAGATCCCTGATACATGTAAGGAAACGCGACAAAAACAGGAGGGGCTAGCTAAATAGATCATGCTCCAACTCCAGACCAAAATGTGATAAAAACAGAATCGTTTCTTTAAAAGGAGACTGACCTTTGACCCCCAACTCAGGGGTGTAAGCCTGTTTGTAGGGCAGAGTGGGGGGTACTCCTCAGCATCTGTAGGAGGGGGCATCCTGATGTTGGGGGGTGGGTACATAGGAGGCCACTGCTGGGGCATGTAGGGTAGGTAGTTCCCATACTGGCCATAACCTGGTGGCGGGTAGTTGGGTGGCATCACTCCAGGGACCTGCGAGGGGGGGTAGGTGGGATGGGCACGCCTGGGTGAGGGGGGTGGGAGCAGAGGTCTGGCGTCTGAGACGGCGGTGCTGCCGCATCACTATATTCACCCTTCAGCTCTTTAATGTCTCGGTGGGATTTGGGCGGAGCTGAAGTCTTCCTGTGGCTCTTCCTCATCACTGCTCCAGCCAACGGCACTGGCACTGCCACCCCGTCCATGGCTGCGGCTCCTGCTCGTGCTGCTGGAGCTGCCACTATGGCTCCGTGTCCTGCGACCCTGCTGGCTGCCATCAGAGCTGTCAGGGGAGTACTGCCTGCGGCGTGTGGGCGTCTTTGGAGGTGGTTTGTTCCCATGGAGACGCTCTTTGGTTCTGGCAGCCATTTTGGTGATCTCGGCCACGCCAAGGTCCAGACCAATAGTCTTAAGCAGGTCTTGGATCTTCTCATACTCCTCCAGCGACTGGCGCTCACTCTCCTTCAGAGGCTCAGTCCCTGGTGGGTAAGAGGGGTTTGGCACTTGGACGGTGATGTTCTGGTCGGGGCTGATGGTGGGCCGGCTCACATAACTCACATCCATGGAAGGAGGGGCCTGAACGGGGCATCCATATGTCTGAGCAGTGGCAGGTTTCTGCGGTGGGTAATCATTATACAGCGCCTCTTCTGTCACGTCTCCGTACAGGTCTAGACTATGGTGCATTACCGGTTCTGGTGCAGGTGGCGATTTGGGATCCTCTGAGTCACCATACAGGAATCTCTCCTCATCATCAATGTCATTGGCACCTTCTCCTGAGTCCTGGTCCCTGGTGTGGTCCCCCCCAGCAGGTTGAGGATTTCTTTGATCTCAGCATCGAGGCTGGTGCGACGAGCCATCTGTGGGTCGGACCGCAGCTCCGCCAGCATAGATGCCACCATGCGAGGGTCGGTGCCTTTAACGGCCTGAAGGAGCTGATCGGCCAGCTGGGACATGGAGCCATCCAGAGCTCGAGGAGAGTCAGTGCTCTGGAAGAGAAAAAGTGCAGGTCATTTTCAGGATCTTTCATCATCTGTCATCTCTGTTTTTTGTGGCTAACAGACTACAGTGTCAGAGTACCGACTAAAACCTGATCTGAATAGTACTATGGTCTTACCCTGATGGATGGCGAAGTCCTCTGAGTTGCGTTTCTTCAGGATGGACTTTGTCGGTAAAGTCAGCAACTCCTCGAGCTCCTTCCTGCGGCGAGCCATTTTCAGCTCCTTAAACCCTTTGTTTGACTTCTCCTCAGCGTCACCTCTGCTGCGACTGCTTGAGCTTGAGCTACTGCTCCCACTACAACTGCGATTGCGACTCCTATGCCGGCTCTTACTCCGAGCATAGCTTGGTCCTTTGCTGTAGCTCCGCCCTTGACTCCTTCCTCTGGATTCTGGACCTAGATTTAGACCTGCTGCAGCGGCGGCTCCTGCTGCGGCCCCGGCTCTTGGCCCGGCTCCGGTCGGGACTGCGGCTCCTGCTGCGGCCCCGGCTCTTGGCCCGGCTCCGGTCGGGACTGCGGCCTCGGCTCTTGGCCCGATGCCTGTCTGGGCTGCGGCTCTGACTGCGGGGCCGGCTCTTGCTCCGCCCCAGACTTCTAGCCCGGCTCCGGTCCGGACTGCGGCTGTGAGGTCGGCTCCGGCCCCGGCTGCGCTCATACTCGGGCCTGTATAAAAAACAGGTTTAAGCAAGACATCTCCTGTTTGTTGTTCATCATTCCTCATTCTCACCCCACTCTGCTATCAACTCTCTGCACTCTCCAAACATGTTTTAATGTTAGTGGAAACTAAAGTGCATGGCAGAATTCTTTCCATGGTTAAAAAAAAAAACTTCACAACATCAAACTAAGTCAAGAACACTCTGGAGGACACAAGAGGATCACTGAAGGTCTACAATCATCAGATGTCTTCATGAATAGAAATACAGACAGTTTATGACAAGATGCAAACCACTGGTTACACTCAGAAACAAGGAGGACAGATTAGACTTTAGCAGAAAACATCTCAAAGAGCCTGCGCAGGCCAAAAAAAAAATCTTTGGACAGATGAAACCAAGATGAAGCTGTAGCAGAATGAAGAATGTAGGAGAAAAGTATAGTGAAGGAGAGAACCGCTGATGATCTGAGGCAGATCATGAGGGGTCAGGGCTTAGAATCCCGGCCAGAGCACACATCCCCAGGCTAAGCCTCCCATGCTACCCAAGCCTACTTTGGAACATGAGCGAGAAATATATGATTGAAGCCATACCGGCTCGGACATCACCTGGATTAACAATGTCTGTGTCCAGTGTTGAGGAACCAGGGCATAAGTGGGCTTCCTGAACAGGAATACGGCATAAGTGGACACAAGATGAGAAGCGGGAATTGCTGGAATGCTACTACACATGCAATCCCAACGAAAAGGGTAACACAAAAAGGATTTGGGACCTACGGATTCTTGAACACCAAACATCCTGACTGACATCACAACAACTAGTAGCTCTAGTAGCACAAAGCAACAGAACTAGAGATTGACGAGGCACAACGTCAGGTCAGTGGGGCAATATCATCATCCCACAATCTCAACTGGTACATCAAATGCCAGAGCAGCTGACCCAAAAGATAAGATCATAGCTAGAAGGGAAACCTGGACCCCCAGTGGATGACTACCAAGACTACATAAAGTACCCTCTGAAAGTCTACTAGAAGATGTGAAAGACTACAGACAATCCCTACTTCGGCCATCGCTGAAACCAGCCAGCTAATGCGTGCAATGGCAACAGTGATCCTTGAGATACTTGGCTATAAGATGAACAGCCACAAATAGCAGCTGGCTAACTGCTTAAAGAGGTATACCAGAGACACAGAAGCCAGGAGAATAAACCAGATGTTCACCACAGAACCATCCAAGGTATACTCTCAGTGGCAGGGGAACAATATGAGAACACTCCCACCAAGGCTGGAGATGTAGTAGTACTAGAAGAGCATATGGAAGAAAGATGCAACAAACAATCACCACTAGTGGATATAAGAGCAGACCACAGCAACCTCCCTGAACAGGATCCAGTAACCATCACAGTGGCAGACATCCAGGAAAGAGTCTCACATTTGAAGAGTTGGACAGCACCGGGCCCTGACATGATTCACACCTACTGCACTCCGTGAGCGCCTTGCAGCACAGATGTGCCAGCTGCTAAAAAGACCAGACTGACCAACCTGTGCACCACTCTGGATTGTTTACAAGAAAGTCTATGACTCAATGCTGCACACATGGATCCTGGAATGCCTAGAACTGTACAAGCGCAAGAGGACCCTAAGAGCCTTCATCAAGAACTCAATGGGAATGTTGCAGGGTCTTTACCTTACAATATAAAGCACCTTGAGGCAACCGTTTGTTGTGATTTGGTGCTGTATAAATAAAATTGAATTGATTTGAATATGGAGAACAACACTAGAGGCCAACTTCAAGCCAATTGCACAAGTCATCATCAATTGAGGGGTTTACCAAGAAGATGCTCTGTTTCCATTACTGTTATGCATAGGCCTGAATCCCCTCAGGCAGATCATCAACAAGACTGGCTACACATACAGACTGATTGGAGCAAATATCAGTCACCTCGTGTACATGGATGACATCAAGCTGTGTGCCAGGAGTGAATGAGATATTGATTCACTGATCCACACCACCAGGATCTACAGCAATGATATTGGAATGTCATTCAGACTGGAGAAGTGTAGTTGGATTGTAAAGAGAGGGAAGGTAGTCATAACTGAGGGGATTGCACTACCAGAAGGCAACATTGCAGACACTGAAGACAGCTACAAGTACCTTGGAATCCCACAGGCAAATGGGACCCATGAAGAGGCCACTAGGAAAGCTGCAACTGCCAAGTACCTGCAGAGATTAAGGCAAGTCCTGAAGAGTCAGCTGAATGGGAAGAACAAGATCTGGCCAATCAACACCTACGCCCTGCCGGTCATCAGATACCCTGCTGGAATAATAAGTTGACAAAAGGAGGAGACAGAACCCACCGGCATCAAGATAAGAAAGCACCACAGATGGAGGGTTTCATCTCAAATCCAGCACCTTGAGACTGTACGCTAAGCAGAAGGAAGGAGGCCGAGGACTAGTGAGTATCAGAACCACTGTCCTAGACGAAACAACAAAGATCCATGAGTACATCAGGAAGATGGCCACAAAGGATCATGTGCTTAGTGAGAAACTCGAGAAAGAAGAGGAAGAGCAGGAACCATCATGGAAGGACAGGCCTCTGCACGGCATGTACCACCAGTAGATAGAAGAAGTGGCTGACATAGAAAAATCTTACCATTGGCTGCTGGACTAACAGACAGCACAGAGACACTAATCATGGCAGCACAGAAACAAGCTCTGAGCACAAGATCAATAGAGGCTGGGGTCTACCACACCTGGCAAGACCCCAGGTGCAGGCTGTGCAGAGATGCCCAGAGACAATCCAGCACATAACAGCAGGGTGCAAGATGCTAGCAGGCAGAGCATACATGGAACACCATAACCAAGTGGCCAGCATAGTATACAGGAACATCTGTGCCACGTATGACCTGGAAGTCCCGAGGTCAAAATAGGACACGCCCCCAAGGGTGGTCGAGAACAACAGAGGTCAGATCCTGTGGGACTTCCAGATACAGACAGACAAACTGGTGATGGCTAACCAATCGTGGTGGTGGACAAACAGCAAGAAGGCCGTAGTGATAGATGTAGCAATACCAAGTGACGGCAACATCAAGAAGAAGGAACACGAGAAACTTGATAAATAACAAGGGCTCAGAGAAGAGCTAGAGAGGATGTGAAAGGTTGGTAACAGTGGTAATCGGAACACTTGGGGCACTGAACTGGGAGAATGGCTCCAGCAGATTCCTGGAACAACATCCAAAATCTCTGTCCAGAAGAACACAGTCCTGGGAACAGCTAAGATACCCTCAAGCTCCCAGGCCTCTGGTAAAGGAGCTTGGAGGACAAAAAGACCGCTCACAGGGCAAGTGGAGATTTTTTGATGACAAATTTCCACAGCTGTGTGATGGACAATAAAGTTTCTGATTCTGATGGCTGCAGTGGAGCCGGGTCTCTGGTTTTTATTGATGTGACTGCTGACAGAAGCAGCAGGATGAAGTGTGAAATGTGCAGGGCTGCACTCTCTGCTCAGATTCAGACAGATGCTGCAAAGCTGAAACCCAAACTATCAGCTGACTTAACAGCCTCCTGTGAGATGCCTCACTGTGAACACATTTACTTTTCATTAGTAACATATGGACAACACCTGCAGTTTGTTTGCTGTAATATCTTGAAATATCAAAATAAACTCAGAATCTGCCTGATGATCACCTCTCGAGGGCGGAGCCAGAAGGTCCGGTCAGCTCGTTGCCAACGGTGATGACCAGGTTGTGATCGAGGGGAATCGGCCCACGTGGAGACTGAGGTCTCTGTAAGAGGAACACCACAAAAATCCAACATTAAAAAATCTCCCAGATTAAAATTCAAACAGGAAATGACAGCGTGTTCATGTGGCAGTGGAATAAATGGAAAATTCACACCGTAGTGTCAGGTAACTGTTGAGCTGTTGTGGCAGTTTTGTGTTTTTCTTCAGGTTTCTAATCTGAACGTTCCTCAAGCCAATCAGAAGCCTTTATTGTCATCAAACAGAGTGCTTCATGAAACTGTGACAGCTGCTGCTGGTCAGTGCGTTACAAGACACACACAAACGTGTGTGTGTGTGTGTAAGAACAAGACAGAAGTAGAACAGCATTCACACAGTAAGAACATTTACATTCCACATATTCTCAGGAACCTGTTAAATAGATACAGACCCTTTCCAAAAAAATAGAATATCATGGAACAGTTGCTTATTTCCATAATTCCATTCAAAAAGTTAAGCTTTCATAGATTATAGATTCAAGGCCCACAATTTAAACGATTTCAAGTATTTATTTGTTTATTTTTACATCATTTGGACTTCCAGCTCATAAAGCCCACGAAAACAGGATTTCAAAAAATTAGAACACTGTGGAGAAATCAGCCCAAATTTTGCAGGGCATGAATGTTTTAAACTGAGCGTGACACACTAATCATCTACTAAACTCAAAGCACCTGCACAGGTTTCCCCAGGTGTCATTAAATTGCTTCAGTTCGGTTCAATATGGGGAAGACTGCAGACCTAACAACTGGCCAGAAGACCATCATTAATACCCTCCATAGGATGGGTAAGCTACAAAACTTCATAGCTCAGGAGGCTGGCTGTTCACAGAGTGCACTGTCCAAGCATATCAATGGAAAGTCTAGTGGAAGGACAAAATGTGGCAGGAGAAGATGCACCAGCAAAAGAAATGACTGTGGGCTTCAGCGGATTATCAAACAGAGAAGATTCAAGAATCTGGCAGAGATCCCGAAAGAGTGGAATGAGGCAGGAGTCACATCTTCAAAAACCACCACCTTCAGACGCATCCGGGAGATGGGCTACAACTGTCGGGTCCCTCGGGTCAAGCCACTTCTGAACCTGAGCCAATGTAGGAAGCGTCTCAACTGGGCCAAGGAGAAGAAGGGCTGGACCGTTGGCCAGAGGTCCAAGGTCCTCTTTTCCGATGACAGTAAAGTGTGGCTTTCATTCAGGAATCAAGGTCCAAGGGTTTGGAGGAAGATAGGTAAGAACAGAGCCCAAACTGCTTGAGGTCCAGTGTGAAATATCCACAGTCAGTCATGATTTGGGGTGCAATGTCTGGTGCAGGTGTTGGTAAACTCTGCTTTCTCAAATCCAAGGTCACCACAACAGTCTACCAGAATGTTTTAGAGGACTTCATGACTCCTTCTGCTGAGGATCTGTATGGAGATGCAGATTTCATCCTTCCAGCAGGACCTGGCCCCTGCCCATGCCGCCAGAAGCACCAAAGCCTGGTTTGATGCCCATGCCATCACAGTGGCTTGACTTGCCAGCCAACTCGCCGGACCTAAACCCCACTGAGAATCTATAGGGTATTCTCAAGAGGAAAATGAGGGCCACCAGACCCAACAACAAAGAAGAGCTGACACGCAAGCATCAAGGAAATCTGGGCTTCCATAACTCCCAGGCAATGCCACAGGCTGATTGCCTGCACGTCGGCATCGAGGCAGTGATTGAAGCAAAGGGATTCCCAGCTAAGTACTGAAGATTGACATATCGTTTTGAAAGTACCATATTTTGATTGATTTTGATGTGATCCTAATTTCTTTTCTTTTTCTGCAAAAACTAAGAAGTAGTTTGGGCTGATTTCTCCACAGTATTCTAATTTTTTTGAAATCCTGTTTTCGTGGTCTTTATGAGCTGGAAGCCCAAATTATGTAAAAATAAATAAATACTTGAAATTGTTTAAATTGTGGGCCCTGAATCTATAATCTATGAATGTTTAACTTTTTGAATGGAATTATGGAAGTTAATAAACTTTTCCATGATATTCTAATTTTCTGGAATGGGTCTGTATCTATTAATAAATAATGCAACTGTATTTCACATGGTTTATGTTGCACAAGGGTTTGAGGTATTGCTGAAGGAGAATATTGCACTAATTGCTGAGGGGAAAGGCATTTGTACAGATGCCTTTTTGTTGCTCTGTGATTGCTTTTCGGGATGAAGGAGCTGGTGAGTTACTGTGATGTGTTCAGGAGCCTGATGGGATAAAAACTGTTTCAGTCTGTTGGTTCTGCATTTCTTGGACCTGAACCGTTTGCCATCAGGTACACGGCTGAACAGCACATGGCCGGGATGAGCGGTGTCTGGCCTGGCAAAGCCCGCTGGAGCTAGTGATGTCTACCAGGGTGGGGAGAGGGCTGCCAGTTAGTTTTTCTGCAGTCCTGGTTACTCTCTGCAGAGCTCCTGTGTCCAGGCTTTGTTTACTTCATTCATATTGTGAATAAAAAGTTTCTCTGCCGGTAGCTAATCACTGCTATCAAACTACAAAAATGGCTGAAGGTGTGGAGTGGAACGCTCTGTGGCCTGGAGGGGGGCTGGGCGTGAAATGATGTCCTTTAAAACTCCAGGTGTGGATTTTTTCTTTGTCTCTGGACTGAAGTTTCACCCCAGCAGCGTGGGTGTCTGAGGTACACGAGGTTTCACCTCAACGTGGTGCTCTCAGAGCAGCTGCTGCAGGCTGATCTCTGTTTCATTCCGGTTTTATTTACTCGGTCGATCGTTTTCTGATTTCTTACAAACAGGATCAACCTGTGTGGTGCACGAAGTCTAAAATAAAACTGAATTTGAACCCTTTGAAACACAGCAGGCTGCTCTTTAACAAGAATATTAACAGTGCTGAGCAGGTGCCAAAGTGCAGTGACAGTAAAGTCGAGTGTGTGACGTCTGATGGGTCCCTCTTGAACAGGATGAGTGAATCTGATCATCACGGGTCGTTCTGGCCGGACAGACCTGCCGATGCTGAGGCTCTCACACCTCCATGACTGTGGGAAGCACCATCAGCTGTGTGCTGGTGTCATTCCGGATGACTCCGGCGGAGGATGTAAAGCTACAAGTTTTAAAATCAACTGTGTTTAAAGGAGTCGTTGGTTTATTCAAAAAGTAAATAAAATAAACGCATTAAATACAAACAGTTCACGTTAAATTGGCCGTTTTTTGAATGGAGTCTGGCGTGAGGCTAATTAGAAACAAAGTGCGTATATGAGGGAAACAGATATTACTCTTGGACCAGCACCCCTCCCTGCAGATCGGCAGCCCCGGTGTGGGTGCGGTGACCTGCCGGTTTTCCGGTGTGTTCGGCCCCCTCGGAACCCAGCTCTCTCACCTCTGTCGGCGGACCTCCGGCCCGGTATTCTCCACCGCGGTGACTGCCTGAGCCGGGGGAAGGGTACTTCCTGCGCGGAGGGGAGCGGCGGTAGGGATCCGGAGGTCCGTGTTCATGGTAGTCGGAGTGGTACGGAGGTCTGGGCCGGCTCCGGTCGATCTCTGTAGCCTGGGGCCGGGTAAGGCCGCGGTGGCGGAGGACCCCGGCCTTCAAAGGGAGGCGGGTAGCCTCCTCTTGGAGGAGGCCGACCGCGGTACATCGCCTTCCGCAGAGGCTCTGCGGCTCCCCGCGGGCACGCTGCGGGAGGGTCCGGCGGTCAGTGTTCGTGGAGGACCAAAGCACGGAGCTCCGCGGAGAGTTTGCAGCGTTTTCTGCAGATATTTGACTAGAAACGTGATTTAGACCGTCAGCTACCTGCAGCACACCGACCTCCCATTACTTCTTCTGCTGATCGACATAAACAGCGCCGAGTGAGCTGCTGCCCCCCGCAGGTAGAAATCTGTACTGCACGTCCACCATCAGCAGCGCCTGAAGGCAATCCACAGCTTTTCTCACAGCAGCAATAGAATAGAATAGTATAGAAAAATTGCCCTTTGTCTGAATTAATAAGTCATCTTCAAATCCAAACACAGTCAACTGATTGTTTTCTAAGGATATCTCATTAATTGAGAAAAATAGAGCAATTCTTTTCAAGAAAAGTGAAACTTTAAAATGACTTAAAACAAAAAACCTTACACAAAATCATTTTCAAACAGTCATATATGTTAAATATGACCCGAATGAGCTCTGAGAACCCCCCTCAGAGGTGGGATTCACATTTATGATGTACGTTTCTGTTGCACCCTCTCGTCAGCCTATTTCCCACACATGCAAATTTGGCTATTTTGATAGAAATTGATTTGCATGGAAACTAATGAATCAGAGGTAGTTTTAGGTGTTTATCCTTAGTGACAAACTCAGTGACATTTAAATGAGGAAGGCTCTGTCAGGACTTGTAGCTCCGCAGCTCTGTGGCGTTTCATAGACCATGGCGAGTTTATGATGGATTCTGTGAAGCTGACGTGCTTCAGGTTCCTGAGGCTGTGACAGGATCAATAACGACTGTTTGGATCAATCCATTTTTAAAAATGAGTCAAAACAAAGTTCTTTACTGATTCTTTATTGAGTAAAAATAATGATTTAGAAAAGTGGGTATATGAACACATCATTTCTGCTGCTGAGGAACAAAAGCAGCTCTGCTCAGAGGAACAGGTTCAAAAATCCACCCAAGTTTGTTTTTATTGAAACTTTGGATTCTGTAAAGAACCGAAACCTTCAGCAGGTAACATCACAAACATTCTCACGTTTTCTCCCCACGCTGCAACACATACACAATAATGTGACTCTTTCAATCATTTTATTTACTCTGGGAACATACTGAACTGTGCAAAAGTCTTGAGCCACCCTCAGTTCTTTATATTTTGTCTCCGAGCAGTCAGACGTTCCTCTCATTTCTAACGTTCTAACAGCTCTCCAGCTTTCTGAAGCTCTTTAAAGTTCCTCTTTGGACATCGGCTGCTTTTTCACTCATCTTCGGTCCAGTCCTCGTACTTGACCAGTTTTTATTTAAGCCTCTGACCTCTGAATCACTGAAGCATCAAAAGGCTCCAAACTCAGAGGATGAACCAGTGCTGTGTCTGCACATCCCTGACAGCTGAGCCAAGGACCAGTTTGAACTGGATCTTTGGGCTCTTTGTTCCCAGCAGCCTGTCACAGAAACATCATCTTTTCCCATTTCTTTGGCTGAATCTATGAAAAACACCAACGATAACATAAAATAGGATTTTCGCACCAATAAGCTGATTCCCACAGAGCTGTTAGCTGCACACTGAATATCTCAGCATGGTGTGCAGAGTGTGCTTCAAAGTCAGAGGAAACTGGACACGTAGAGGACAGAAGAACAACTGTGAGGCCTAAAAAACTCCACAGCAGACGATCAGGATCTGAAAGTCATGACTTCAGCCCTTTAGTATTCTTGTAGAGCACCCTCTATCTTTCTGAAACATGCACTGACATTAACCCATTTCAGCCATCTCTACCACTCAGTTTTGATTGGTTATTCTCAAAACATCCACCAGATGTGAATCTGTCTTTAAGCTTTTTCATTTGTTGCCTCACAGGAAGTTAGCAACAACAGAGGAATGCTATGTGGACTCTGGTTCAGAATATAAGAGGAGGTCCTAAAGAACAGCAGCACTCTCCCCTCACCGTCCAATCAGCTCCAAGTGCTGCAGGTCTGTGAGAGACATCCCAAGATTTACAGCTGACTTGTTGAAAATTATCAGTTTGCAGGAAATTAGGTGGAAAATAAGGATTGCAAAATGAAAAGTTACAAAGTCTGCAGTATGTTTAAGATGTTTCTTTTGGAAAGCTCAAAGCAGCAGCATTCAGCTGTTTGTCTCAGGCTACAGACCTCTCTGCTTCAGGTCCTGTTTCATGAAATAGTCAGACTTATTCATTTCATGGAGTCTGGTATTGAAGCTTCATTTGATCAGCTGTTTCTGTTGAAAAAACTCTGATGCAGACTAAACTTAGCAGGTAGCTTTCACTTCCCTGATCCAGCACAGGTAAGCAACACTAAAGCTTAAGGCCTTTGAACAGGTGCTCATTTTACCTGATCTGCAGCCACCTTGGCGGTGCATCAGTTCTTACAAAATTGAGATCAGGAAGTTTACAGTGCCAAAATATGTGAATGTCTGTATTTCTTCTCTTCCGTCCGGGTGAAGGTGGTAACCAAACAGGACAAACAGAACCAGAACCAAACGAGTCCGAGCTGGGACCTCTGAAAGTTTCTGCAGAGTTCAGTTCACCTGCCAAGTCCTCACCTCGCCCTGAGTGCCTTCTTGGCTGGAACCTGTAAAGAAAACAGAAACTCACCTGGTTGGCTCCAACAGGTACAACACAGGATGGAACAAACCACATGCAGGAGATCTGTCACATTTGAAACCTTCAGCTGAATCCTTGTGACTCAAACATGAAAGATGAAGCTGCAGGCTCTGAACTCTGATGGATCTGAAGAATTCAGACTGACTGAGCGTTCAGATGGTCAGCTCAAATATAAAGAAAAGGCGTGTTTGGATCTGCTGCTCTCAGAGTGATGAAGCTCTTTATTTCCTGTTCTCACTGCAGAGGTCCCATTTTTATTTAAACTTGACTTCTGAGATTGTATTTTAACATTCACGCTACAAAAACACAACACAAAGAACACATAGAAACATAGCATTTACAGCGCCTCATTTTTCTATTAAAGATGTTTGTATATCAATGACCTGTGTATATAAATAATTCTTTACTGTTTCCCAGGTAACGAGGCCATCTACAGTTAAAAACAGGCCAAACATAGAAACACCTCAAAGAGCCAAGTGAACACAGAAAATCACTGCAGTTTTAACATGAAGAGTTCCACAGGAGATCCCTGCTCCTGAACCATACACCACGGTACCAAACCTAAGATGCTGCCCAGCTTGCTGATCTGCAGTGAGCTGATCTGCTGTGAGCTGATCTGCAGTGATGTGATTAAAAATATTTGCAATGATCCAAATGGAAATAAAAATTTTTTAGTTTTAAGGTCCGGAGGTGGTTGTAGTTGAAAGGATTTTTAATTTAACCTAATTTCTGTTTGAAACGGACACCACAAAAAGTCCCGCCCACAACCAGCTGATAAACAGCAGCTTCTGAATTGAAGAAAAAACTGGAGGTGAAAAAAAATTATTTTTTTTTTAAGGGAGTAATTTATGTTCCTATTTTCCATCCTTTTTGGAGCGTTGTTCTTCTTTAATGATCCTCCAACAGAAACAATCAGCATCCATTTGTTTCTGCATCAGGCGGATGGTGAGGATGTTTCTATAGAAACAGGACGTCCTCTGAGTTCACAGGGAGTTTAAACTGCACATAAAATGTAATAAAAATATCACTGACAATTTTTCTCCAGCTTCAGCTGTGATACTGAAAACACTAAATGTCAGAAGCCTCATCCTGTCAGATATTCACAGATCATCACTATGGGTGAAATATTTATCACTCAGCACTGAAACAAAAGACTCGACTGACAGTTTTTATTTCATTTCAACAGACGAACAAACAAAAAGCAGTTTAAATCATAAAATTTTGATTATTGAACACACTTCTCTCTTAAATCAAATGTACTTGCAGTTTTAACTGTGCATCAGAAAAATGTCTCCTCACATCAGCTGTGTAACATTAAGTCATATCAACAGCTGAAAATGAAATGAAGACATTCATGAAAACACTGAATTTAATACTTTACATCATACAAATGTTTGATTTCCAACTGTGACAGATGCCACACAGTAAGCTAAAAACTGTTTTATGAATCAGAAGAAGTTCTGTGCAGTTATGGAGTCGGTGAAAAACTGCCTAGCTATCCTTAGAAATTAAACAGAAATCAATGCAGAAACCTCTCAGCTCTTCTCAGAAGCCGCGTTCACTTCTATCTCCCACTTCTCCAGGAAATCCTGCAGGTTCAAATTGAAAACATCGATGCCTTTTTGGGACAGGTGGACGCCGTCGACCCGGTACAGACCTGTGTTTGCGCCACACCGGATGTTCTCATGGGTCAGAGAGGTGCCGCCCAGCTCTGAGATGATGTTCTGGATCCTGCGATTTACCGTAGTGCGGACCAGATCAACCTCATGGCTGTCTGCTGAGTGGCGCCACACCCTTCGAGGGAGGATGTTGGACCACGCAAGGATGCATTGTGGGAAGATGCTCCTCATAGACATCAAGTCCTTCTTGACAGAGCCCAGCAGGTCGGTGGGGCTGTCGGTACTCAGGTCGTTCCCACCCAGGTGCAGGATAAGGACGTCTGGGTTGGGCCAGGTGACCTTCAGCTGGTGAAGCTGGGGCAGCAGCTGAGACCACGTCATGCCTTGGGTGCCCTTCCACCAGATGGTCACCTTGCTGGGGTCCATGCCCAGCTGCATACCTACCTCCGGAGACTTGGCACGTGATTCAGCCCAGTACACCAGTGAATGACCGACAATCCAAACGTTCCTGGGCTCCCTGCTGACCAGCTTACCTGGAAGTTTCAACAGGATATATTTGTAAGTGGCAAAGCCTTATGGATCATCTTCACAAGCTGAACCCAAACCACCCATGGCATCAAATTCCAAAGCTAAGACTATATCTCAGTCTTCAGGCTGGTTACACAAAGCACTGTTAGACCATAGACTCAGGTCAGCATTCATTTTTGCGGCACAAGATTATAACTCAGAAAGTCCAGAGGTTCTGGAAGATCTGCAGTGTTTGGACATTTGTGAATTCTGACCACTGGACTAAAAGTCCATCCACCTTTGTGTAACCAGCCAGCTCCAGGTGTCATTACATAGAATTTCTGTGTAAAATTCACCCTCTCAACTTTGTTGTAGTCCATTATATCACGTTCCATTTTGCTTCATTCTAGCTCATTGCATCAATCTCTATGTAAATGACTAAAATGATAATTACCATTTCAGGAAAGTTAAGTGTGTCTCATATGTTAACCCAAAAAACCCTACTGTTTACATGTTTGTGGCAACAGATCTCTGTATCTACATGTTCACATGACTTTATTGATGGATTTATACTTTAACGCAATCAAAACTATCAGCCTGATCAATCAAGAGACCAAAATGATCACCTACCTTTGCCATCAAGACATTAAATAAGTCTGCAGTGTTTTCATTTTAAAACCGCTTTAAAATCACTTTAAAAATAAAACTGCATTCATGATGAAATTTCATTGTATACACAATATACAGCAACAAAGAAACCCTGAAACTTGAAATATCAAACGTGTGCAAAGGTGTGGGCGACTTTTAGCTGTCTTTATATTGTGTCCCTAGCTAAAGGTTCAGTTTACATAGAAGCTTCCACTGGTACTGGCTGCACACCAAAAATAGCATGCATCAAAGGTCAGGATTTTTTTAAAAAAAAACAAAACTTAACTTAAATACTTCATTCTAACATATGACGCACACAGAATGATAACTAGACTGCTTAAACTTATCCTCTACTTCATTCTAAGATCGTTTTACTCTGACGTTGACTCTGACGTTGAGTCCAATATTTCATTTGGGGGAAAGGAAACGGAGCTCAAAGTCAGACTCTGTTTTGTGAGAACAGGCCAACAGGCCAATGGAATCTAGAAACTCAACTACGATATTCTGGTCTTACAGGTGATGGCCAATGTTTCAGTGCTTACAGTACAGCCAAGTCCTATCTGGGTAACAGCTAATATCTGGGCCATGAATTCCTGCTCAAATGCCTTTTATCACAGTCCAACTGAAGATGTAGGGGAGAGGCAGAGCCAAAGAAGAACTTGTTTAAGTGTGGTTCAGAGCTTTCTTTAGAGGATGCTAGACAGGGAGTAGGCCCTGCAACTGTGGACGTTCACCCTGCCATTGTTGGGTTATTTGAGACATTTGATTTCCATTTCTGTTCCCCAATTCCATATTGGACCACATTATTTCGGATAAGCCTAAACCAAACTGGTCTAAACTGAAAGTCCGGTTGTCCAACCTGTGAAAGCTTACAGGACTGTGACGTGAACAGAAGTTACCTGAGCACATGTTTAAGGGTAAAGATGAGACCTGTGGTGTGACAGAGGTCATAGTGGATATAAATGCACCCAAGTGTCAGCTGTGAAAGATGACCTACTGCCGTATGGATGATGGAAGTCCAAAAGTTTGGAGTTTACACTGACTGTGACAGTCGTGTTTGTGGCTCAGAAAATAACACCAGAACCCAGAAAGTCCAGATAAATCGTTCACTGAAGCCTCTGAGTCTAAAGACATTCGAACGGCCTGTTGGCATCATGTAGGATTACCGGCAGTGCCTCAGTCCCAGTTTCAAACATAATGACTTTAGATGAATCCCAAGAGCTCTGTTAGCTTTCTGAGCTAACATTAATATCATGGGTAAGACGGGCAAGAGCAGTGCAACGACCCTTTCATATTACCAAAGTTAAATGGCTTGAAGCATGGATGTGACATGTTTACTACTTAAACTTTAATTCTTAAATTTAAATGTAGTAAAATAGCAGTATATAGCTAATACAGTCAGATAACCTGCCAAAAAAACAAAACAGCAATCTCTAGCTGAATCCTAAATGAGCTAACACAGATAGTATCACAGAAAAACAGGTATGATCCCAACAGTAGACGTTACTAAGTTTAAAAAAAGGCTAACAATTTCAACATGAACATTTTAATTGTAACATAATACTATGCTACCTTACACAAGCGGTGACCAACTACCAGAATATCATGTCTTAATGTATAAAGGGGACTTATTCTGTGTTCCATGCAAACATCTATAATGTACAGTGTCAGATTTTCTAAACGTGATCACCATTTACATAATGTGGTGAGTCCATCTAAAAATTGTCCCTGTGAGCCAAAAACTTAGCCTTCAGTTTATATTTTCTATTCTACCAGAAGGTAGCCAATCGAGAGAAAGTGGGATTAGGGGAAGGTGGAAGAGACGCGAGTTCCTCTGGTTCATTTCAGACAGAAGGCGAGAATGAGAGAATAAAGCCTTAGTAAAGTCAGAGGATGCAAATACAGAGCTGTAAATTAGCAGAATAGGTCCACTGCAAGCTAACGACACCTGTATTAAGAACTCAACAGTAACAAGACAGGTAGCTCAATGAGATTTACATGGACGTGATATCCCTAGAGTAAACTTTCCAAATAAAAAAGGACACATCTGGATAATGCTTACCATATATCCTACTTAAAGCATAATGTTAAATACTAATAAGTTAAATATATCTGACTGATGGCCTAAATGATGGTCTTTTAAAGTTAGCGTCCTTAGCTAATGTTTCACAGTTTGGATGGACTTCAGTCGGTCCTGCTTAACTTGATGAGAACGTCTTCAAACTCAAAGACTGGAACCTGATATGGTGACCATCTGGACCCCTACGCTGCTTAAAATACCATCTACTGTAAAAAGCAAAAAGCATATTTGACTTTCTGTAGAACATCACGTTTTAGGTCTAAAATAAGAATCAAGCGTGTGAAATAATGTGGTTAGCAGTCCAAACTAGCAGACAGGTCTATTCTGGGACAAGAAGCCACATCCTTACAGCTCAAATAAGCAGAGCTGGGTAACCTCTCTAATCTCTTATTAGGTACCAAATTAGTTTTAACATATTAGATAACCTAGTATTTTTTTTATTTTATTTTTTTTACCTTTGCTGGCATGAAATAACAGTCTCAAAGAAGCTCTCCTGCTTCAGCAGCTCTTCCAGTTAAGTATTAAAAATGGATTTTACCTGGCTGGATCAAAACAAATGTCTCCAAAATGTCTTTTACTGTAAATGAATTTAAAAAAAAAGTCTTTACTTGTTGGTACGATTGAGTAGTCTTCTGGATCTTCTGCACGCCTTTTGATGCAAACAGAAACGAGCACTTGACTTACCCTGAGCATTTCAATAGGGCTGGACCCAAAGACTTAAACACAAAAAAAATCCTGTGTAAACAATTGTGTAGGAACAACAGGCTAAAAATTTAGAAAAATGGACTTCCTAACAATAATCAAGCAAAAATACCTCTTAAAACAGTGAAGAATACAAACTGTTCCAAGTTAGGCCCAGATGTATAAAGGCTAATTATGAACTGGCAAAGCATTGGTGAACATATTTTGTTTAGGAGACCAGAGTTCATAAAGAGTCGGTAGCTTAGCATTTATGTCCAACTACGAAGGTATTATAATCAGCTGATAGTTTGTGAACACATTACTGAGCTATGGCTGCTATAGTTTCTAACTTTCTCTGCATTTTCTCACTTAAGTCAAACATCAGCTTCTTAAAGGAGGTCGAAACTTTTTTCTTTTTTTTTACTGCCAACAGTTTGACAAGTGGATAATTTAGAAAGCTATGAGGAACTGCAGTGGATGGCTAAAACCTACCAAACATTAGCTTTCTAACAGCTAACTAGACACAAAATAAGCTCCTGAAATAGGAACATCCGATGTTTATTATCTAGACATTCAGCTCTAGATAACCTGTTAGCATTGCTTGTATCTGGGCAGATGGACGGGGCTAAGACTTCAAGGCTGGACCAGCATCTTTGGACACAAATCCATGTACCCTGATGTTATTCCTTGAGTGATACTTGCTCATTACAAGATAACCCTAGATCTTGGATCTAGGTAGTTCTAATTAGACTGAGACCTGGACTAGTTAAACCATCCTAACCTTTTATACTAAATGTAAGGATTAAGGGATTCCAGCCCCTTTGCTTTGTAGGAAATAACATTAGCTACCCAAGACCTTGATAAGACAGAGCAACCAACCAAATATAAGTAGGAATGATTAAATAGATAAACATTCATTATTGGGGTTGGTCTTTATTATTGTGGTCTTCCTCCCAGTCAACTGAAGGAGAGTACTGGGTTTATTTAAATGGTATCAGGACTGTCAAGCACAAAACAATTCAAAGCCTAGCATTGGGATATTAAACTAGCTATTCAAGTATTTACACTCAGTGGTCAGTGTTTCAGTACAGCGTTTAGTATCTGCTATTGTCCTGAGGCCATCTGAGAGGCCAAACAAAAGGACCCGGTGGTTCTTTGTGGTTCAAATCTGGATTTTTCAGTTCTAGTATCAAACACTTCCTTCAGAAATTTGCTCTTTGGAGTGAACATGTAACCCTTACATCTTAAAACACAGCCTACAGTTGAACTGTCTACTTTACAGTCAAAGATAATTTCTGGGGATGATCAAAATCTAACTTTATCAATACAAAGAATAATAACAGAAGAATAGCAGTCTGAACACCATGCTCTAACAGAAGGTCACCTCTGCATCAAAACATCCTGAAGGTGCTTCAGTTCTTCAACCCATCCAAAAATATTCTAGAACTTGAATTAGGACAATCCAGATGTAGACTCTGAGGTAGCACCAGCATATTTAATAAAAATTTGTTTCTGCACAGGTAAGACACTCACCATTTGGCCAAGGAATGTATCTTCTGAAAAAGGTGATAAGTGTACCTACTTAATGACCACTGAGTGTAACTGTATCTAAGCTGGAAATGGCGCTAGCTTGGCTGGAAATGATCAGTACCTACCAATCTAGTTAATGAGGTTTGGTAATGAAAAACTGTCAGGTTCTGCATTGGTATTGAATGTTTGGCCGATCAGAGTTGAATTACACTCAAACAATACTTAGCCTTAGTGTATAAACATCTACCTTAACTTCTCATCATCTCATCTGACTACAAAGCAGTTTAAGGACTCAAAATCTATATTCCAATGGAACATAAAGAAGACATTACTTTGTGGAGATTGCAGCTGGCTTCTTCTCTTGATCGCCGGGATGAACCACTAGGCTCGGCTAATGGGTGAAGCAGAAGACCTCTGTAGCAATGCAAAATCTACAGTGCCTTAAGGTAATGAGTTAATGGCTCCATGTCAAGGCTGTAGCAATACTTAGGTCTGTCCCTACTGTGTGGAAATCTATGACAAGATGGCAGAGACACCTTGACAGAGAGGCACAGCTTTAGCTTAGCACTGCAGCAGTCTCTACCACAGGGTGTAACAGGCGAATGGGGCTTTGGTAATTGCACGTTTAAGTTAGATTCCAATAAAGCAAAGCAGTACTTCCTTGGTGTTATCTTCTTAAAGTTTTACCGTGTCTCTGGAGATGTGGCTGGGCTTCTCACTAAAACCTGGATAACTACCTGGGAGAAAGATGGAAGACATTTTTTTTTTTTTACCTACTCAAAGTACCTGTCAAGTTAAGTGAAAAAGGAAACAGTGAAAATAACTTACATGGAAGTAGAAAATGTATTTATCATTCAAATCCCTGCAATTCAAAGATCACTAGTTAAGATGAATTATCTTTGTAAAACCACAAGTTCTGATACCTGACGAGATCAGCGAGCCATCCTTGTTCATCTCCCCTTGCTTCTTACGGGCTAGGAACTCCTTGTACTCTTGCTCTCTCTTTTCCAAAAGTCTCTGGTTGTACAAATCCAGCTGCAACATAAATGTATGCATCTCATCAAGACTTCAACCATGATGCAGATGATCCTATCATTCTTAGATCATTTCTGGGGTTTCTAACACTCAAATACACAGGTTGTGTGGGGATATATGGTAAATATTACAAAATATTTTACTTTGTTTTAAATAAAACCACCAAAGATGCAGAAAATATTACCACTTTACTGGAACAGCACTTGGGTAATAAACAAGAATGCCTTCCAAAAATTAGACCTAGAGTATATGTAAGTGCACTTGTTTACTTCATCTTTAGTGCACTAAAATATCTGATAGTCCAGTAATACCAACGCTGAACACCCACCTTCTCTTTCTGTTTGGTCTTTATATCATCTTCTGTCTCTACTGATGGGGACTCTGTGGGTAAACTGAACTGGACAGATTTGACTGGTTTGAGTGGTGGCTGCACAGTCAAAGATTTCACTGTCTCAATGACCTTCAGGCATCTTGCCACTGTCGTAGAGATGGCAGAATGCTCATCACTTGCAGGACTTGAAGTTGTCAGTGCTGATGATGGTTGTAGTACCAGAGTAGTGGTTAAATGTTGTGAAGGACCGGTGGACCCAGAGGGAGGAACTGTATCTGACCCTCCAATAAAAGGCAAAACCGATTGACTGGAGGGTGGTGAGAAAGGAGGTTGTCCAAGAGGACGTCGTGGAGGAGGTCCAGGAGGTGGTCCTGGAGGAGACTGTCCTGGCCGCCGCGGTGGAGGTCCAGGTGGAGGTCCTGGAGGTTGTCCTACCTTTTGGAATTGTTGACCAGCTGCAGGAAGAACTGGAGTGACCACGGTGGATGTGGAAGTCTGTGTTGGAGAAAACTCGGCGGTGACGCCAAGTGGCCAGTTGAATGGTGGGGTTGGATGTCGGTAATGAGCAGGTGGAGGCCCAGGAGGTGGCTTTGGAGAAGGGGTGGTGGAGGGTGTGCTCCCTATTGTCCTAGTAAGATTCTGCAGCTGTTGTGCCTTCTTAAATGCTTCTAACTCCTGCTGGTCCAGGAAATCTTCATATTCAGAGACATTTGTTTTCTGTCTGCTTAGTGGCTCCAAACTGGAGGATCTGACAGGTGAAGGGGAATGGATACGATCCGATTCCAGAGAACCGGTTCTAGTCATCCGCAGTTCTTCCCGTGGCGCTGATGAAGTCTCTCTCTCTGTGGAGGATCTTGGGCTAAAAACTTGCTCCTGGGCTTGGTTGGCCAGTTTGGAGACCTCTCCTGTACTCAGCTTCAGGCCAATCGTACGCAACAGACTCTGAATCTTGTCGTAGGGTTCCGTCTTTGGTTCCTCACTTGTTTTCTCAACAGAGGAACGCTTAGGACTTGGTGGCTGCTTTTGTACATCTTGGGCTAGACTAATGCTGGATGGTTCTTGAGACAGTCCTACAATTCGAGAAAAACCCTTCCCATCCCGAAGAGCCCGCTCGTGAGGTAAAAGGTCATCATTAACATGAACCGGTCCTGATTTCTTTTCAGCATCCACCTTTTTGTTAAGCATATCAAGGAAACGGTCCAGGGGTGGTTTCTCCGCTGGAGAGGACAGACGGGGTTTCTTGTCCTTTAGTTTGGGAGAAGGGCTTCTGGGAGGTGAATCTATGGGAGAAGGAGGTCTGAATGAGGTCTGGGAGGACGAAATGGCAGCACTATGTGACAAAGGAGGGTGAACCGAACAAGTAGGAACTTTGTCAGAGTGAGAAGGGGGAGAGAGGCCACGAGGCTCTGGAGAGTGGCTTTGTTTGGCAGGGGGATATGGATCATAAGGTCGGTCCACATATACCTGGTCATAGTAGCGATCATCGTAGGGTTCGTCATAAACATCGTATCGATCAGTGTAGCGGTGGCTGGAAGACGGCGGGCCACTGTAGGGAGGTTCACTATAGAGACGACTGTCAAAAGGGCGTTCACCATATGGACGGTCACCATAAGAGTGCTCAGCATAGGGCCGACTGGCATACGGGTCACCGTAACGGTCACCATACCGCCTGTCTTGGTAAGGACTGTAAGGACGGTCATAATAAGGATCATCATAAGGAGGACGATGGAGGTACTCTGGTCCCTCTGGTCGTTTCTTTAAGATGGAACGGACTGGTTTGTACTCAGCAAGGGGAACAGCAATCCTGCCATGATCATAGTCAATGCAGGTCCTCTGTCCAGGTTCCAGTCCTCTTGGGTCTATGTCCACCAGCGACTTTTTGTAAGCAATCATCTCATTCAACTCCTCCAGTTCCCGCTTCTTCCTTGCCAGTTCGTCGTCCACGATTCCAGATCGCCTAGGAGCAGGGCTCAGTTCCCTCCTCCTCTTGTGACTTTCTTCACGATCTCTGCTGATTTTTGCCTTTCTCTTGCTGGCCCGGTCTTTGCTCCTCTCCCTGCTCCTGCTTCGGCTCCTGCTGGAGCTCCTGCTCTGGCTGTGGCTCCTGCTGCGGCTCTTGGAGCGGCTTCGGGTGTGCCCGTGCGACCTCTCTCGACTTTGTTTGTACTTGCTGCTGCGACTTTCACGGTCAACGCTGGAGCTGCGTCTTTTTTTGACACGTCCAAACTGGTCTCTGGGGGGACTCCTACTTCTACTCCTGCTCTTGCTCCTACTGTATCTACGCCTGGTAGTGCTGTAATCCCTCCTGTTGGTCTTGCTGTCCTGTGCTCTAAGATTTTTCACCACCGCCTTCAGCTTCTCTGCTTCTGGTTTTTCCTTCCTGAAATGTCATAAATAACCAGTTTCAGGCAAGTTGTTCAATAAAACAGTTTTACAACATTTCAAAGGTCCAAAAGGCAAAGCGATTTTTATTCAGAGCCTAATACGTTTATATAAAGAGTGGTTAAAAATTAAAACTCATCTTACTCTTCTGGAGCTTTTGTCAGTTTGATGGTCATCTGCCAAAGGAGGCAACGCATGTTATGACAAAGTTAGGAGAAGAATGGCCATTATCTTTCATTAGTATCAATTATACCAAAAAGTATTATTGAGACTGTATTAAACTCCCTGTAATATAGATTTTTCCCTCCTGACATATGCAGTAGCAAAACATGCACATTACTTTCAAACAGTTTAAAGTAAGAGCAGAAGACTCCACAAAATTTACGGACATATGAACAACAGAACTAGTTAGCTCTTCATTTGTCTCCACGCTGGAACTGTGTAAACATAAACCGAGCCCTTCTCACCTTTCCTTTGTTTGCACCAACACCGCCAAGCTTCCTTACAGGGAGGAAAACGCTCTCCGTGTGACGTTTTATCCTGATGGCCTGGACTCCCCCCTCTGCCGTTTCATGCTTGGAGAAATGATAACAGACATCATTTTAATTGATCAAAAACACCACAGTCGTTTCACGCCTAAGCCTGAAACATGAAATCTAACGCCCAAGAAAATGCCACTAAATTCAAGAGAAAATTAAAGCTACAAGCAGCGATGGTAGGGCCCTTGCTTCAGGGCGTCCTATGAGGCTGAGGCTATTCGGGTGTTGTGTAATTCAGCTACTGAATGCCTCCTTTGCTTTTTAGGTGCCGATATCAATTACATGCCTACAATGTAAATATTGGTCTGAGTTTGTAGGGGTGCTATTGCGCTAACTACCACTTTTTCTGCATTTCTGCTTGGTAAGTAAATAAATGACTTTGAGGCAAAATCAGCCAAAGTATGCACGAGTGATTACACACAAGGTTTTGTGGCCAACCACTAAAACAAAACCCCAAATCAGAGCTTTGCTACGTAAAACACCATTTAATAGTCTACAAAACTTTTGACAACTATTGATAGGTAACTTGTCTAGATGATGTAGCGATTTTGGGCTCACTGGGATGAATGCCCTAGGACAAGTTCATTCAAATATGAGGGCTGGAAATCACGAAATGCAGCAAAAAATCTGTTCAATTCGAAATGACTGCAACATTAAATGAAAATTTTCACACTGAATCATCATCAAGATCTCATGTTCATTCAGACTAGTTTTGAGGTGGATTGGGTAAAACTGAGAGGAGCAGGACATCAAAGTTTAAAACATGATATTTCCAGTTCCCACACCAGCTGGCTATTAAAGAGTTAAGGTGTTCCTGGACAAATTTGATGTACTTGACCACCGTGAAGCTGTACTTCATGTAAAACATGACATTTCCTGATCCCCCTAGTAAGTATCACTAAATATTTTCATATGGATGTGTTCAGGGGCGGACCCTTATCCTACTGCAGAAGTTTGGGCCAGATTGGAAAATGTATATATGAACGAAAGCCAATGAAATTTCATGACGAATGATCGAAATTTGCCATGGCGCCATGGCCACACTCTTCAATAAAACTCAGTTTCACTGTTTCGAGTCGCCCAGGCCTGTAGTTTAGACTGAACAAATATGACGCTGACCCCATTAAAACCCTAGGAGAAGTTTGTAAAAGTATGAGGGCTGGAAATGGAAAAAATTGCCTAATTAATTAAAAAGGTGGACTTCCTGTTGGGTGTAGTGCACCCAATTTTATACATGTACATTAAACAGCTCAGGGGCTTGTCTTTAGGTGGCGCTATAGAGCCATTTTGGAAGGCATATTGTCTGAAACCATTAAAGTACCTAAGTTTTCACCAGTTGTGATGCATGTGCAAAACTTCATGAGTTTCTGAGCATTTTTAGGCCCCAGAAAGGCGATTCGTTTGACAAAAATAAAAAACGGAGTCGAAACAATAGGGCCTCCCCACGCTTCGTGCTCAGGCCTAACAAGAGACATAAGGTCTCCAGTTAACCTTTGAGACCTCCAAAGATGAAAACAAAATCAGAAAATAATTCATTAAGGTAGACTTACTTGCAGACAGTCCCTCATTTTATTTTGAAAATTCAGTCACTACCAGAGAGCCCCAGCACTTCCTGTCTTGTTTCTTTACCAGCAGGTTGTCAAGTTGTCCCCAGATACTCAGCTGCCTCTCCAGTGGGGCCTTCATCTGGCAGTTGGATGGACTCCACCTCGTCTGCAGCGGGTTAACCTGGTTCTGCTCCACATAGTGATGCATGAACCATTTCTCCACTTGCTCCTGCTCACAGCACAGATTCAGGACCAGGAGGAGGAGGAGTCATCATCTTACCCCCCAGGTGCATTTCACTTGGCCTTGGGGCGCTCCTGACTGAATATGTAATCCAGCATAAACGTGACTCTACCCATCATACTCATCCTTGCCTGCCGTGCACTGATATTCTGCAGCCTCTCCACTTTGTTCTGTTTCTAAGGTTGGGTACAGTGACTGGTACTGGTACTGCCTCTGGGGTTCTCTGTTTTCCGGTCAGCATGAGTGAGCGTGACCTATATATAAAATTCAGATGTTGCAAATAACAGAAGTCATGAATTGGCAGTGTTCTGGTCATATCCCATAGTTGTTTCTTGGATATATTAAAGCTCCAGGCAACATCATGTTCGGATTCCTTCCACGATCACCCTGACTCGAGGCATTCTTGTGGATCTCTATGGACCATTTTTCTAAGAAAACCACACCAGAGTACTTCCACAGAGCTCGTACTCTCACAGTTCCCATGCTTGGACACTATAGAGCAGTCATGAACGTAAAGATCATACACTGGAATTTAACACCAGCCGTATGCACTTGTCAATAAAGACGTTTCTGGAATGCTGCTTCAATTCTTGTGTGGATGACATCAGTTTAGAGTTTGTAACGGTGTTCCCAAAATATCTGAAGCTCACGGAGTCCGTCTGTGAGCTGAGGGACTCAAACTGTGGCTTCCCCTGTGACCCGCACAGATCACCCTAATTCTGTGGTCATTATCTGCAGCTCTCTGTGCTAGTTCTATTTACAAATATCTGGACCCTCTTCTGGGATTAGCTGATTTCCCTCCACTCTGAGAACTCAGCATCAGAACTCACCGAGACGATGCTGAACTCGACCTTCTCGTTCAGCTCCAGTTTCTTCTTCTCTATCACCTCGGACATATGGAAGTACAGCTGGGGGTTCTGAGTGCACTTGATGAGCCCAGAGTCCTCCAGGAATTCAATTACGATGCCCTGGTCGGAAAAACAGCAAACACAGATGTTTGGTTCTGCAGCCACCAGGACTCGAACCCTCAGAACCAAACTGGGATGCTGAGATGTTTGGCTTTTAACTCTAACGATTTAAAGTCTTACGTGTTGACGTTGTTCGGTGGACTCCTCAAAGGAGTCGGGGAGAATTTCCACATATGTCGCGCGCTCCTCTTTGGTTTCCCGATGGGTGGCTATGTTGAAACGCACCTGCACAGGTAAGACATAGTTCAGGATGAGGTTAAACGAAGCAGCACTGCTCCTGTGTTTACTTTGGAAAGGATTAAAACTCACAGAGACACAGCTTGATTTATTTATTTTTTAAACATATACAGACACGATTGCATCTGAAACCACAGAAGAAGAAAGTCGAGCATCCTCACCTTATCTCCATCCAGCATAGTGGCAGTGGTCAGCAGGTCTTTGGGGCCAAAGGTCAGCTGTTTCTGTTGGCCATCAATGGTCATCACCAACCGGCCCACCTCCGGGTGTGGTTTGGTTCTCACTTCAGCAGCTTCAGCTGGCTTATCTTCTGTCACCTCCTCATCCACGTTCTCCTTCAGCTCCAGCTGTACCTCCCATCTTCCCTCCGCATCTCCTTTCTCATCCTCATCCATTTTCTCCACCTTTATTTGCACCTGAAAGAAAAAAAGGTACCGTTTTCACTTTGTGTTCGAGGAAAACCACATTTCCTGCAGAGGTTTAATTTACCTGTCCAGCACCAGCATCTCCACCCTCCTTATTCTCCTCAGGGTCCTTCTTGATCACCTTGAGAGGGTTTCTGGAGATGGATTTGAGGACGGTGCCTTCGAATCGCTCCTTGCTGATGTCGTCCAGCGTGTCAGGATCTCTTATTTTGAAACCAAGTGGTGTCCACTGTAGGAAGTCAGGACGGTGCGCGTTAGAAACAGAGCGATATTTCTCAGCAGAAACATCTGATGCACCGTGATGTTTTTGGATGGTTGATTAGAAAAAGATGATTTTTTTCCGAATGACTCTGCTGATATGGAGAAAAAAAATTCCAACTAAACGGTGCATGCTCTGATTCTGATTTGAAGGCACGAGGACAGAGAAACCCTCAGAGACCTGCAGCCAGTGTCGCCCTCTCATTTCTTTACCAGCCAGAGTACGTCAATCAGCAGTAACTCGCCCTCTCATTGGCAGTGGCTTGAATAAGTCAGGACCCGCCCGCTTCACAGTGCTAATGCATTTAACGATATTCGGCCACCACAGTGCTGGCAGTATGTGGATGCCCCCTGTTGACAGTTACAGGTGAATATGTGTGGGTTGGTCTGTTTTCACACAGGTAACATCTGCAAACAGAAAGACTGGGTCTGTCTAAAAACCTCGAGTGCAGCTTCCTGTTTGCAGCTCTCAATAAAGCGATTTTTCTGACCTTGTCTTTGGCGGCTGCCAGCGCTGCAGCCACCTCCTCCTTCTTCTTCCTCTCTGCCTCCCTCTCACGCTCCTCCTCCTCCCTCTTCTTCCTCTCTTCCTCCTCCCGTCTCCTCCTCTCCACCTCCTCCTTCCGCTCATCCTCCCGTTTTTTCTGCTCATACAGAATCGGGTCTTCTATCTTCTTCATCCTCTTCAGCCTAATCGCCCTCATCTTCGATTTCACCTGTGGAGAAAAAGTGCTGAATCACCTCCATCCTCTCTCTGCTCGTTGCTCCGGTTCGGTTTGTTCTGTCTGACTCACCTTGATCGTCGTGTACTCCACCTCTTTGTGGATGTCGTCACTGTTGAACTCCGTGTCGCTGAAGTTCTCACAGATGTCAAAGGGAAGCTCACCGTGCTTCTCCGACTTCAGGATGCCCACCTCCGGCCCCAGCGAGGTGATGATGCCCTGAAAGACAAGTCGCGCCTGAGAGGCCGGAACCATAACCAAGCAAAACATAGGAACCGGATCAGCTGTGTGTGGTGAGTTACCAGCTCTCGCTCCTCTTTGGTGTATTTGAAGGTGAAGGGGATTTTGGGTTTGATGTTGGCCGCTCTCCTCTTCCTGGTCACCGCGTCGATCAGCAGGTTGATGAGCACGTGGTCGTTCTTCAGCAGCGTGACGCCGCAGTCCCTGTGGTCGAAGGTCACATTGGTCCTGACGGTGCCAATGTTGGCGTGGATCTGACCTGGGTAACCAGGCATGCCGGGCTGGGGGGGGGGTAATGAAAGGAGCTATATGGATTAAACATGTTTACAGCCTGATCCAGAAACTGTTCTGGTCTCTAGATCCAATAACAGCTGCAGAGGGGGAGGATGCTTTTATAATCACCTCATGGATGTTACTGAGCACTCATTAGCTCTAATTACTACAGTTTACATGGTGCTGATACTAATTTCCATTTGACAGCTGTTTACTGAACCAAAACTCCTTTAAAAAAAATTTAATTTTTTACTCAAATTTTTCTCTTATTTTAGTTTAAAACAGTTTCAAATAAAGTTTGATTTCAGGGGTCACCTTGGGGTCGATGATGGTCTGGCTGACGATGCCCTCGTACAGCTCTGTGTCCAGCACCACGTTGGGCCCGATCTCCTGCTTGGTCCTGGTTCTGAGCGGCTTGGTGAAGCCGTCCTCGCCGTCGTCATTTTCGATCTTGTCCTCTTCGTCGCTGGCAGCGGTGGCGGTGCAGAGGGTCAGGAGGAGGGGCTCCTTCGCCCGCTGGATCCTGACGGCCCGCTTTCCAGCTCTCAGCTGACGAGAAGACCAGGGAGATGTTTGAAACAGTCGGCGGGAGATACGGAAGAAGGTTTCAGCCTTTCCGTTACCGCAGCATATCCCATCAAAGGACACGGAGTGGCACGTAGCACACTAAGATAAGGGCCTCACCTGGACGACGGTGAACTCGACCTCCTCATTGACGTCCTCCTGGGTGAACTCGACGTCGCTGAAGTTCTCTTTGGTTTCAAAGGGAAGCTCCGTGTCATCCTGCAGCTTGATGATGCCTTCTTTGTCCTTCAGGCTGATGATGACACCCTGCCGAGACAAACGGAAAGAGAAAAACCGTCAGACAGAGGAGCAATCAGAGATTTCCTGTTCGAGGAGAGCACCACATTTTAACCTTCAAATGACCAAAAATACTTCCAGGTTTCACCACACGGCTTGAGGCCGGCAGGTGAGGGCGGGCCTGACCTTCTCTCTGATCTCCTTGGTGTGGCTGAAGGTTCCCGGGATTTTGGGCTTGATGTTGGTGGCTCTTGTCTTCTCAGTAACGATGTCGGTCAGCAGGTTGATGAGCACCTGGTCATTCTTCAGCAGTGTCACCGTGCTGTCCTTCCTGTCGAATGGCAGGTTCCTCCTCACGGGCCCGATGGTCACGTACACCTGTCCAGGGTACTGACGCTCGCCGGGCTGCACGTCGAAACGTGAAGCGAGGAGATGGAAAAGAAACAGAAGGAGAGACACAAACAGGCTTTAAAAAAAAGACGTTTGTGTTTCCAGTAGGGCTGCAACGATTAGTCGACACTGTCAACAATAATCGACAATAAAAAGAGTTGATGACGAATTTAATTGTCGATTATAGTTGTTTTTTTATTACTGATGATTTTATTTATTTATTTTTTAAATGGAGTGAGATGTCTTCCTGTCCGTCTATCTCTGGCGGGCATGTTTAGTCATGTGGATAATGGTGCTAATGTGTCATCTTTGTTTTACAGGGAAGAAAAAGTACTATATATGTTTTTATGGTTGGAAAAATGGACGTTAAATTTATATGAGCAGCAAACCTGATTCAAATTTTTGTGTCTTTACTACCACATTTTCATACCTGTATCCATGCTTGCATTTAAAAATATGTAAAATTTTACACCGCTAAAAATAGAAGTCGCTATATGACATCATCGCCTAATTTGCATAATTGTTCATTTGCATGTAGTTACAATCGAGGCTGTAGGAGAGGAAAAACATCTTTGGAGAGACAAAAAGTGAAAAAAAAAACACCTTAAATATGTTTAGAGCTACAAATAAACTCTATGAAATAACTTAACTTTAATGCTTCGCCCAGACCCACATTACACAGATCGATTTTGTCCCGTATTGTTTAATGTTAGAAAATCAAATTTAACAAAAACACCGTGGGGTGATTCTGCTAGCCAAGGTCAACCCTCCTCCTTTATCTGGGCCACTGTTGCCAACTTGTGTAAGAAAACTCGCTGTCGCCTGGCTCAAAGGTCGTTAAAGGCCGAAGTGAGGCCTACGGATGGGGCGGAGGGAGCGGGTGGGCAAGCTCGGTGTTTATGTGAGGCTCAGGGGTTGGAGGGTGGAGTCGAAGCGAGGTCTGGGCGATGCCAAAGTGTACAAAGGGACGCGGTACGAAGGCTTTATGTACTCAGAACCGTCGCTTTTTGGAAAAAAAAAAGTTCACTACAGGGGTTTGAAAATCCGCTGAGTTTGCAACTCTGAGCCAACCAAGTTGTTCTTCCGGGTTTGTTCCCGCTGTCGGCACTAACCTCGTGAGAACTGCCACCCAGGATACTGCAGGTGGCAGTTATCACGGGGTTAGTGACAGAATTCAGTTTGGAGCGTCAGGGATAACTTTTTAAAAATTATTATATTAAAATACGGGAAAATAATAATACGGGCGGACGGCGGGACAGAGGGGTAAAATACGGGATTTTACCGGCCAAAACGGGAGACTTGACAGGTATGCATTTTAAATAACCTTATGCTAAATGTAAAAGCTGATAGCTAAATAAGTGCCACTTTAGTCGATGACTAATTGACCATCAAAATAGTCGTTAGTTGCAGCAGGGAGTTTTTCTGGAATCAATCGCAGGAAAGAAACGCCTAAAATCACTGATCACAAACATTCAAAACGTTCACTTTCATTTCTTTTCTTAACTTTTTGGGCCACAGCAGCTTTCTGTCAGCAGAACAGGGAGACAGGAAACGGGTAAAGATACCGGGGAAGACACGCGGGCTAACTGGCCACAGTAGTGGCGGTAGTTGAATTAAATGAGGAAATTAAATAAAAATTTTAATGGTTCAAAAATATTTGAGTAAAATTAACAGCAGAAGAATTCATTTATTTATGTAATTTTTTTATACTTTAGTTGTCCAATTAAAAATTATTTGAATAAATAAAAACATTCAATTAAGTAAATAAACGTTTGGTTCTAGTTTTGTTCCACCACATGGGTTCTTTCTGTGTGGAGTGTGCATGTTCTCCCCGTGTCTGCGTGGGTTCTCCGGGTTCCTCCCGCGGTCCACAGATGTGCAGTCAGTGAGGTTACCTAGTGACTCTAAATTGTCCAAAGGTGTGAATGTGAGTCTGCCTCTTTGTGTTAGCCCTGCGACAGGCTGGTGACCTGTTCAGGTGTACCCTGCCTCCTGCCCTAAAATAACGGGTATAGGCTCCAAGCGGGCACGGCCGATAGTGATCGTGTGGTACCCTAAGAAGAACCCCCCCTTCAGTACCGAGGGGCTCCGTCAAAATGTTTTTTATGCTTTAATCCCTGATTAGCGACTAAAACTAGACCTGCAGTAGAAACGCATTTAGGAGGATGCTTGTGAATACAAAGCATTACATTACACTCATGTTTTCCAACAAAAACACTGATAACACAACAGCAGCTGTTGTACGTGCAGTCTGACGCACACGTGCAAAAAGGTGGAGCCATTACTGCGATGGTGAGCTCAGGTGGAGCAATAAGGAGATGTTTATCTAGTGTCCAAAGAAGCAGCTCTTGTTCCTGTAACCACCTTAAAACCTTTACTGGGAAACAGGTGGAGGTCCTTCATCAACCACCTGATCAGCAGCATGAAGAACAGAGAACTTTGTAGCTGCATCCACCCCGTTTGTTTCACACAGAGAAACATCTGCAGTACGGAAGTTAAAATATGCTGATGAACTATTTTTTACCCGATTAATAATCGATTACTCAAAGAATCGACAGTTGCAGCCATAATACTTTCTGTAATTTTTAAATTTATTTTTGTCTGAATTTGGCAGTTTTGACCAGTCACAGAAATGTTTTCAAGTCTTGAAACATCTCGGCATGTCGGAGGTTTCTCAGACTGACCTGAGGCTCCACGATCGGCTGACAGACGACGGCCTCGTAGATCTCAGGGTCCAGGTTCTCGGTCCCACCCGGAGCCACCTTCACATCCGTCGCGATCGAGCTGTTCTGCTCGTAAACAGCAAGTAACAACACCAGATTTACAGAGAGAACTCAGTCCACACCGTGCGCTTGTAGGACAACAGGCTGGCACCTCACCTTCTCCTTGCAGGCAGTGAAATGAACTCTGACCCCAGCCGTCATGGCTTTAGGGTTTCCAAAGAAGGCATCGAAGCTGAAAGTGAACTTCTCCAGGTCT
Organism: Pterophyllum scalare; assembly: GCA_024447675.2. Classification (NCBI taxonomy): domain Eukaryota; kingdom Metazoa; phylum Chordata; class Actinopteri; order Cichliformes; family Cichlidae; genus Pterophyllum; species Pterophyllum scalare. Next base: position 117,433 of record JAMQGT020015136.1, read on the forward strand.
TCACGCATGATGTAACCGAACGTTGGCTGCAGGTGGGACACAGAAGATCGTTAGTGATGGAAAATATTCAATTAACCTTTGGGCAAACATCAAACTGAGTTCTCACCCCGATGAAGGAGATGATCCCCGTCGACCTGCCTGGGGGAGGCCTGCAGACAGAGAGCAGGCTCAAACAGCAGGAAGTAATGTCAGATTTACAGCACAGGTGTCTGCGCCTGTTTTATATTCAGGTTCTACAGACGAGCCGATGCTCCTCACTGAGTCTGATCATCTGCAGACTCTGTGACGCACACGAAGGTTACACGAATCTGAAGCTCACGTGCCAGCTGTGATGACCCTCCACACTAAAAAACACTTTTTAGACCGGAGCTGCAGCCTCAACTTAGCTGATGCATCTCACCCCCCTGTGGCTGCCTGATTGCTTCTTCAGTTGCAAGTAAGGTGCACATTTACATTTTTCTGGTGACCAGGCAGCAACTCCAATCTCCAACATGACACACAGCTTCCAGTTTGCTGATGAAGCAGAGAAATACGCATTCAACCCTGCCGTTAGGGCATTGTATCCACGGGACACTGACTGAGTGACAACTTTGCAAAATAAACCTCACAGGCTCAATTTTTCTCTTCAGGTCTTGAACGCACCATCTACAGCAGTTTCATGGGAAATAAAACATTAGGTGTGTGGACTTCTATCTTTGTTCCACTACTGTTTTTTGCCCTAGCACCCTTTTTTACTACTTTGGATGTGCGTGCTTTCTCTTGTTCTTAAATAAAACATTTCCAACCTTAATGAAGTGCTAATTAGCTGCAGCTCCAACACAAAAATCACAAAATCTTAGTTACGAGCAGTTTAATGGAGGAACTATTTCCTCTCTGCTGTCTCCAGCTCTTTCTTGGTGTTTTGAGTAACACATACAGACATAAACATTTTATGTTAGATGAACAGCTCCTCTGCTGCTGAATTAAAGTCACACAGTACCAGAAACAGACTCACATAGCGGCTCAGCAGCTGCAGCGCTCAGAGGCTAAAAACAAGTGGTTCTGTGAATGGAGTCTGGTGGGAGTGTTTTTTGTCATCTGCACTTACTTTTCAAATGTGCGTTTTCCCAGCAGCCCCAGGGCTTTGCTGATGGTGCTGACCTCTGGTTTGGGTTTTGGGGGAGGAGCGGTGGGCGCGGCGGCGGGGGTGATAGGATCGGATTCGGCAGCAGGTGTATTTTTGGCCTCGGCCGGATCCTCGGGCACCTTTTTAGTCTCAGAAGCAGTCGAGTCTGTGGCCGGAGCGGAAATCAGAGCTTTGATCTGACGAAGAAAGAGAGAAAATAAACAGGAGAGACTGAAACCACCAGCTGTCCTTACTGAGCATGCTCAGTCTGCACTCTCATTCACATCCTGCATTACATTTTCTCTTAAGTTAGACCTTGTAAGTCTTTGTCACACATTCAGAACATCTAATGAAGGTTCATCAGCCATCCCTGAGTCAGCGGCAGCAGGTTAAAGACCAGCTCTGATCCTCATAGTCAGGACTCACCCACTCAGGCTGTTCAGGCGGAGGGTTGGGCATGGGCTCCTCCACCACAGGCTGAAACCAGAGAGAAACTCAGCTTTTAATCACAGCTAACACACAATATTCAGAAATAGGATTTTTATGCTCCTCGGGGTGAAACACTCCAGGACAGAAGCGGTGCTCCTGTGAACAGACGACCAGTGGAGGACGCTGCTGAACAGCTCACCTCTCCTGTCCAGCCAGGCGGAGGGTAGGCCGGCGGGAATCCAAAGGGGGGATGCATCCCGGAGGGGCAACCGGGGGTCCGAAAACTGCAGGGTCCGGCGGCGGCATCCCGACTGGAGGCACAGGGGGAATACCTGGAGGGACCACAGGGGGCACTACAGGAGGTACAGGTGCAGGGGGGCCAGGCTCACGGCCCCATGGCTCAGGAGGACCTTCCGGATCCCAGCCAGGAGGGCCCCATCCCGGTGGAGGGAGAGGCCGGTCGGGGCCCCAGTCATCGCGGGGTCCTCTCCAGTCAGCCTCAGGGTGTGGTGGCCTCCAGTAATCGGGGTGAGGATCCCAGTCCCAGTCCTCTGGTCCCCAGCTCGGGGGAGGAGGTCCCCGTGGATCCCAGTCCGGGGGCGGAGGTCCTCGGGCATGCCAGTCTGGGGGTGGTGGTCCTCTTGGATCCCAGTCGGGAGGCAGTGGTCCTCTGGGGCCCCATCCTCCGGGAGGAAGTGGCCCTCTCGGCCCCCATCCTCCTGCTGGCGGAGGACCTATTGGGTTCCAGTCTTCAGGCGGTGGAGGCCATCCACCCGGCGGCGGAGGGCCCCAACCCCCAGGAGGCGGAGCCCCCCAGCCAGGTGGACCCATATGAAGTCTAGGTCCGTGTTCACTGCGGGGTGCAGCGTAGGTCCGTCAGGTCCGCACCGGCCGCAGGAATCTCGAAACGGCTGCGAGCGCCGAGGCAGGCTACGCTAAGCTAAGCTAGCGGCGGGGTGATCACCCAAACAGCGTCAGTCACTTATCGCTCCTTCTCAGCGTGAAAGCGACTCCTCCGAGGGTACAAACCGCCACAGTAACCGCAAACCATCTTTATTCAGATTTTTCAGCGGAAAGTGAAACAATTTCAGCCCTGCTCCGAGGGACCGCCTCTGCTCTGCGCTCCGAATTACTGCTCACAGGACTCTTTACCGCCGCCGCCCGCCAGGAGGACGAAATTACAACCACAGCGTCGCTCTCTCTGAGACTGGCGTCACAGTCCCAAAGTTATAATCGTTAACGAAAACGAATGAAATAACGAAAACTGAAATTGAAACTTACTTGTGTGTTGCTTTAGTTGATGTTCATGTGTGTCCTTAATATTACACACATGTAGCACATAATGCTACTATTAGTCTACTCTTACTCTTGCACCTGACAAATAAAATATAAAAAACTAAAACTGAGCATTAAGCAAAAAATAAAAACTAATAAAAATGAGCAAAACCGAAGTAGAGAAAAAAAAGTAAAAACAAACTAAAACTAAACTATAATGTAAAATCCAAAACTATTATAACCCTGCCCAGTCCTCCCTTCATCAAAGAAACTGCATCAGAAAGCTTTTCAAACTCAGGGGCTTGATGAAATTGTGACAGCTGCCGTTGGCCAGTGCATTACAAGCATGTAATAAGATAAATATTAGAAAAAAAATCTAAATAAATAAATCCAAGGATATATTATATAGGTGTGTGTGAGAGAGGGTGAATGTGTTAAGTAGGAGAAAAACAGCATTCACAAAGGAAAAGTATATTTACATTGACATAGGGAGAGTAGCTGTTAATAAATAATGCTAATTGTACTGCACATGAGTTTGAAGCATTTCACGCAAATAAAATGTTGCACTGATACCAAGGAGAAAGATGTTTGCACAGTTCAGTTGTTACTGCTGTGATTGTCTTATGGGATGAAGGAGCTAGTGTGTTACTGTGATGTGTTCAGCAGTCTGAGAGCTCACGGATAAAAACTCTTTCAGTCTGATGGGACCTGAAACATTTACCTGATGGCAGAAGGTTGAACCGTACAAGGTAGGCAGGGTGGGTGGTGTCTATGGAAACTTTCCTGGCCTAACAAGGCCTGTATGTGTATATGTGTACACACACACACATATAATTAATTCCTGGTAGCAGCATTAGGTCACACACACAGTTTTCCCTCTCCAAAATATTGTCATACCGCAGACACTAAACTCTGAGCTCCTGTTTTATTTTAACTCAATGATGTTGTAGTCATGGCCCTGACCCCTGACCTCGTGTTTCAAAGAAAGTAAAACGGACTTTCTGGAGAAAAAAAATTAGCTGATTTCTAAATGTTTCTCTCCAAAATCCTTGAAAGAGTAGTTGTAAAACAGGTAACTGATCATCTGCAGAGGAACGGTTTATTTGAAGAGTTTCAGTCAGGTTTCAGAACTCATCACAGTACAGAAACAGCATTAGTGAAGGTTACAAATGATCTTCTTACAGCCTCTGACAGTGGACTCATCTCTGTGCTTGTCCTGTTGGACCTCAGTGCAGCTTTTGATACTGTTGATCATAACATTTTATTACAGAGATTAGAGCATGCCATAGGTATTAAAGGTACTGCACTGCAGTGGTTTGAATCACATTTATCTAATAGACTCCAATTTGTTCATGTAAATGGGGAGTCGTCTTCACACACTAAGGTTAATTATGGAGTTCCACAGGGTTCTGTGCTAGGACCAATTTTATTTACATTGTACATGCTTCCCTTAGGCAGTATTATTAGAAAGCATTGCATCAATTTCCATTGTTATGCAGATGATACTCAGCTTTATCTATCCATGAAGCCAGATGACACACATCAGTTAGTTAAACTGCAGGAATGTCTTAAAGACATAAAGGCCTGGATGACCTCTAATTTCCTGCTACTAAATTCAGATAAAACTGAAGTTCTTGTACTCGGCCCCACAAATCTTAGATGCATGGTGTCAAACCAGATACTTACTCTGGATGGCATTACTTTGGCCTCCAGTAACACTGAGAAATCTTGGAGTCTTTTTTGACCAGGATATGTCCTTCAATGCACATATTAAACAAATATGTAGGACGGCTTTTTTACATTTGTGCAATATTTATAAAATTAGAAACATCCTTTCTCAGACTGATGCTGAAAAGCTAATCCATGAATTTATTACTCTGGAAACAGTGACTTATGGTGTAATTGTACATTATAATCATTTCATTCTCTGAATTTCAGTACCTGAAAACAAAACCTGTTATCCAATTACATTAGAAAGTAATCTGAATAAAATGACAGCCACCTGCAGTGTAGCAGAAAAAGCTTTTATTTAGTTTTGCTGGATGAAGTCGCTCGACTCCAACAAAGAAACCAGAAAGAACATCTCAGAACATCAATAATATGAATATAGGATCTCTCAAAATTACAGCAAAACTCAGAGCTCGGGTATCAGGAGATATCCCAGAATCCCGCAGGGCAGGAAGTCGTCCAACAGCGTCAAACGGAGCAGGGGACAGTCTTTGCTTAGCAAATGAGAAGCGATCGATCGCTTATTGCAGTGATACATCAGAAGCCGGTTCTGCTCAACCTGTCAGAACCATCAGCATCAGTTTGTTTAGATGCATAGAAACCACCGACTCAGAACATATAAAAAAAAACTCCCAACGTGGAAGCGGTACACAGGAAGTGAGTTCTCTTTACTCACTTACGAAGGCAACGTCCATCAGAAGCAGAACTGAAGGCAGAACGTGATGAAAGGAGGACGAAGGAGAGACAGATCACAATCCCTTTGCCCACCTTTACTCTGAGGCTGGCTGGGTCGGTACGGAGACGAGGCGGGACAAACAGGAAACCAGCTCTGAGAGCCAATCAAAGCCGCGGTTGAAGCTGCGATTAGGAAATCACAAAAATATCATCGGAACTTTATTTTTCTGACAAGAAGCTGAAAGAAGAAAACAAAGAAGTGTAAACCAGTCTAAACTGGTTCAAAGGACCTAAACGGGTTCACTCTAGTTTACAACAAACAGGAAACGGTCACATCAGGTCATAAAACCGTTTTTCTAAACTCAGAACTCATTCCTGATTTTGTCCCTCGCCTGCTTCCGTACTCTGAATGCAAACACAGGAAGTGAGATACAGGAGTGAGAAAGCAAGTGCAGCTGTGTTTGGGACATAGGAGGACGGACGTAGTCTTCGTCGTCCTCGGGTGGCGTGCTATGGTGGTGCAGAGGGGGTGGGGTCGTAGCGGTACCACAACACGCCCTCGCGCTCTTGGCCCCGACTTGGGGAGTCTGATTTAATCGAAGGGGCTGAAGTCTCTCTCCAGGTTCTCAGACTCGTCATCGTCAGAGAAGAAGTCATCCTCGTCTATATCGTCTTCGTCGTAGTCTTCGTGCCACTCGGGGACGTACTCTTCATCGTACTCGTCGTCGTCGTCCTCAGCTTCTTCGCCGCCCTCCTCGCCCGCGTAGTTGTTGTTGTCCGAGTCTCCAGAGTCCGACGCCCGCTCCGACTTAGACCTGAATGACAGAGAGGTCATCAGTCTGTGCATGCGCTTAGCACGCACCTTAAACCTGCTTTTTATTTTGAAGGATTGCACGTGGCCACAGGAGGATGCCGTCGCAGGGGCTGCAGGTGTGTTACTCACACTTTGTTGGCGTCGGTGTGGTTGGACAGGTTGGAGGCCTGAGTGGATTCTGGTTCCTGGCTGCTCTTGGACTGGTACCCGACCCGGAAGTCCTGGAGACACAAACAGGAAACGGTGAGAAAATGTGACACCGTTCCTTTAAAACAGACTTCATATAAGCACTAATTTCATCTGTGAGGTAGCAGGAAGTCAGGGCACTGCAGCGCCTCCTGGAGAAACGTGAGGGACCCACAGCTGCTGATTCATTCATTCATCTGACTAAATGTTCAGATTTTATGTTTTTGCTTTGGTCGGGTTCCCGGCAGCTCTCTGGCTGCCAAGCTTCAGTCTGTAAAACGGAAATCTCATTTCCTCTTTTTTTTTTTTTTTTAATTAATCCATCAAAAGCGGTCATGTGATGACAGTCCAAGTACCCAATTGGCTGCAGGAAGCTAATGTTTACTGCTACGATGAGGAGTTAACACACACACCTCGAGTTTCAGTCCGACCACCTGCCTGGTATAACCGATTATGGCGATATTCAGTAAATCTGGTCAGGAAATGATGGCGTTGATGGCAGCATGGAGGTGGAGCCGTGCTCTTCTGTTCGCTGTCACCTCGGACCCTAAACTGTTGATGGATGGCTGCCATTTTATCAGCAGTTGCTGGATGTGTGCACAGCCTTTTCCTCAAAGGCGCCTTCAGAAACAAACTTCTTTGTTAAAGTAAACGCTCAGTCACACGTGGACGCCACAGCAGGAAGTAGGAAGGTTTCCTGTCAGACTGGTTCCAGATGGACTGAACTTCTCTGGTTTGGTTCTGCAGCGAGTACCTGGGTGGAGTGCTGGAGGATGGCGAGCAGGCGCTCCTGGATGCGTCGGATCAGCTCCAGACCCGTGTTCAGGTGTTCGGGTTTCAGCAGCCTCACACACGAGGCCAGGTCAGTGCACTGCAGCAGAGTCTCCTCTGAGAACAGAAAACCAGTAAAGGCACCAGTCAGACCAGTTCAGATGGGCTCTGATGAGGAGCAGAGGATCAGGGTCTCACCCAGCAGGATTTGCAGAGCGTTGGTGTGCAGGTCCAGAGCCTCGGTCTGCTGCTCCATCACGTCCATCTTCTCCGTCTCCTGGTTGTAGTAGCTGTACACGCAGGAGTATGCCAGCACCTGCAGACAGAAGAGGGCACAGTGGGCACAGTGGGCACTTACACCAACCTCAGCAGGAGCAGTGGGAGGAGGGCGGAGCAGAGGGAGGATACCTTCCGAGCCTGAGCGAGGACTTTACAGGCATCAATGACGAAGGTCAACGATTTCATCTGCAGAGCTTCATTGATGGACGACACTTTGTTCTCCAGGTTGATGGCAAAGTCCTGCAGATCAACACACACACACACACACACACACACACACACACACCTGTCTATAAAACCTAATCTGTGAGCTTCTTCATGTAAAACAAACAAAAAAAGCTAGGATCTGCTGTTCTTTCACAATAAAAGCCTTAAACCCTCTTCACAGTAAAAGCACACAAAGTGACCCGCAGTCATACCTTTGCCTGATGGTGGAAGGTGCATCTCTCATTATAATCCTGGAACTTCTTCTCCTGCCGCGCTGCTTTACTCACCTGCACAATTACATCACCGTTAATATCACCAGCTGATCACTAATCAATAAGTCACAGCTGTGTGTTTTACCAGCAGGTTAAATCAGTTTGATAACCCGTCACATGCCAGGATCACAGAATCGTCAGACTGGTTTTTGTTCTGATTGGCCGACTCGTGTGGTCATGTGACAGCATGTGGACCAACCATGGCAGAGCAGTTGTAGTAATCTTTGTGCGTTGGTTTCCATGGTTTCAGGCAGCGCCAGCAGAAGCCATGGTTACACTTGGCACAGGTCATACTGAGGAGAAACGACATCAGCATCAGTGTGCGCGCACGTGCATGTGTCTGTGCGTCAGCGTGTGTGAGCGTGTGCGTGCGTACTGCAGGCAGCCTTCGTTCTTCTCGATCTGAGCCTGGCAGCTCGGACAGCGTTTGGAGATTAGCTTGGCGAGGTGTTTGCTCTGAGCTTCCATGCTCATTCCTTCGTAGTAACCGCCGTCATCCATCCACTGGGACATGTGACTGCAGCTCGCCGGGTAGTGCGCCTGCAGGGGTGGAGCCATCACTCATTAGTCAGAATAAGTATGACAGATGTTCAGCTGTCCTGATCCTCTGATATTCACACTCACTCAACATGGTCGCCTCCCTTTGACATTTTTAATGCGTTTCTGTGCGTCAGCGTGGGAATCGCAGGCGCGGGCTTCTAATACACAGACTGTATACAGAAAATGGACATACCCTCCACTGGTTTCTGATGTCCCGCTATGAAGCCTCTGAGCTCTTCATTTGAAACCTGACTGTGGAGCTGCTCACTCACTGATTACCAGCTTCTGACTGACGGGATGTCAGCCAATGAGCACTCTGGTTAACCCTCCTCTGTGACCAAAATTAACTTCACGCTTCCTTCAGTCAGACCTGAAAGCAGCGACTGAGGCCACAAACTCATTGGCAATCTGTTAACTGAGCTCAGATCATTTCCTCACAGACGTCTGTCTAATCATAGTCACCCCCTGCTGGGCACTAGGCAGAACGCAGGTTTAAGGCATGTTGGCCATCTTTTTATACAGTCTGTGGTAAAATAAGATTCTCTCATTGGCTGATCTCTCAGCAGGTGGCAGTGCTCAGCTGTTAGGGTTTTTTTTTTTTTGGTGGTGGTGGGGTCGAAGTGCCATTACAGTAAAGGTAGTCAACAACTGAATGTGACCTTGTTCAAGTTGCCATGTTTAAAATGTTGAACATTGGTTGCACCCCCCCAGCCAGCCAGCAGGGTGCTGACAACATAAAAACTAAAACTAAGTGTGAGAAACCATCTCGGGTGACCTCTGACCTCAGGGAAGTTGCAGCTGAAGCAGGAGGACCAGCAGCACTTGGAGCAGGTCGCCATGCTGCCCGTGTTCTCCTTGCAGAGGATCTGATCACAGCCCTGAGGGTTGGTGCACCACGTCAGGTTGGAGCAGCACTCCACATAGCCTCTGAGCAGGGCGTTCTCATACTGCAGTGGAAGAAGAGGAGGAGTTTAACCTAAGCAACCTGCAAACAGGACAGGTGACACCTGATGATGGTCATGGGGTGAATTACCTTGGCGATGGTGTCCTTGTCGGTGAGGATGTTGAGGAAGAACTGGGAGGTGGGCTGAGCCTGGCAGTCTGTGATTGGACAGTTGCAGTTCATGACCAGGTTCTGTTCAATCCTCGCTGTCAGGTACTCCTGCCAGCACGACTGCACACACACACACACACACACACACACACACACACACAAACCGTCACACCCACAACGTGCCAAGCCCACTGACAATCAACAAAGGCAAGCGGCGCTCACCCGGCAGCAGTAGTGCATGCAGCTCAGCGATGGCACTGGCTCCATGCTGCAGCTCCATGGGCTCAGGCACACCGGGCAGGTGGAGGCGGGGCTGGGCGGTGTCTGAGGATTCCGGCACTTGAGGCCGGCGGCCATGATGAGGGCATCGGGGTCGTCGGTGTACCGCTGCACCAGCAGATCCACGTTCCACTTACAGTGAATTAAGAGATGCTCAGCCCGGTCCAGGTCCAGACTCAGAGTCCCCGCAACCTAAGGCGGCAGACAGAGGTCACCTGACAGCAAATACACCTGAGTGGGTGGGGACTACTTTGAACCCCTGACCTCACACGCAACACACGCGTGCAGACACATTCGTCTGCCACGTCTCACCTGTTGGACCGTCCTCTGCATTAGCTGACGAACTTCCTCCTGTGTCATCGTGCGACCCATCGAGAAGAGAACCGCATCCAGAACGCCGTCCTCGAACCGCCGCGGTGGAGGCACCAGACTGCAACACACACACACACAGTCACACACTCACACACTGATGGAGCAGTCGTTACTGATCATCTTCTAACCCCGTGCTTTTACTTTGAAAAAATTGTCTACATTAAGTGTTGGTTTTTCTTTAATAAGATTCACGATTTAAATGTGTTCAACAACACTGTGTGTGCAAAACATCAGTTATTCAGAGTTTCACAATAACATCAAAAAAAATTTATACCCGCATATCATATATACAAAAGGTGTTTATTACCTCCAGAAAAGAAGTTTGATGAATTTCCATAATAAAAACGTTACCTACCACAGGAAAAGTCTGCCAGACCCCATCTTTACATGCTGTAGTGCCATTTTTTAATAATATTTTAACTTGCTATACATCAATACATTCTTTATATCCCAAATGTAAATATGTATGAAAGAAGTCCACAGAAATTAAAGGGAGTAGCTAAAAGTGCACTAACCCACGACAAAATGCAAAATTGTTTGTTTCTAGATACAGAAACGTCAGATGTATCCTTCAAAATTGTCAATGAAAAAGTTGCAGAGGCCTTAGAATTAATTTTCTGTGGTTTCAGAGTGTTCATAATTTCATTTTTAAGATCCACTACTTTTTAAAATCTGCAAAAGAAAAACAAAACTACTTCCAACAGTGTAATCAGAGTTCAGAGGGTCCCAGGAAGTCACAAAGAAACACTGCAGCTGTGCCAGACCTCGGACAAAAGAACTACATTTCCTGACTAGGTGACATCACTTCCTGTTGTTGCAGTCAGTGGCTCACAGGAAACCACGTGATCATTCATGCTGACAACATGACGGATATTCCAACACAGGAGGTGCTGTTAGCAGCTGATTAGATCGATAAAACACTTTTTACGTGATTTCTGCAAACGCGTTGGATGGAGGAAACGTTGCTCTGGGACACGGTGAACCTCTGGGATCAAGCATTAATCCTCTGGGTTTATACACAAGAAGAATCTTTGCTCTATCGTACGTCAACTCGTTATTCCCAATTAACAGTTTTCCTGAGTATAGCGCCCCCTGTGGCAGAAACAATTCATCTCTGCTGGTTTACTTCAAACTGAAATTTACACGAAGAACCTTCATAAAAACGTGACGGCACAAACTCTTCGTCCTCAGGCTGGATGTGCTGGAGGCCTTCAGTGGCTCCTTTTTAAACTTAAATTTTTACTGTAATTATCCAGGGATGCAGACATTTTGGTGTTCAGTGTTTAAAGTTTATTTACTACACTATACTCAGAGTAATAACTGTATGCAGTGTGTGCTACCCAATTAAACTTTGTTATTCTAGTTTTTAGGGGGTGCTGGTGTTCTTTAAGAGCAAGAGTGTAGGTTTGATTTTTTTATTGACTTTAAACTTTGAAGACAGGCCGCGACACGTTTGAAGTATCTCGCCGTTCGCGGCACCATCATCGTAATAACTATGTGAAGCGCCAAGCGCCAAGTGAGGAGGGTCGGGACCGAGGAGCCGATTAAATAGATTATGATGGGATGGTTTTACTGCTCAGTTCACCTCAGATAAAACCCTGAGCCCACGACCACAGAGCTGGACCCTTCAGGGACAGCGCCCCCTGTTGTGGGGTTTGTTCCTGTGCAACTGAAGCTGCTCATGAACCCAAAGTGAAGTGTGAATCAGCTGCGTGCAGATCTCATACGAACAGATCAGACGTTCATACGAGCTGCTGCTCAGTTTTAATAAATCTGTTTGGAACCCGGCTCAGAGACTCCATGTTTACTGGAGGACGAGATGTTTGGGAAGAACATCTAAAGCTCTGATCTCTGATTAAAACAAGAGGCAAAATAAATGAGATCATTTTATCTCTGAAGCATTAAAGCAGCAGCTCCAGAGTTCATCTCCAGGGGAGGAGTTCTTTCTGTGTGCTGGAGGGTTGATGAAGAATCACTGCAGCTCAGTTTGATCGCCATTAAAGTTTATTTGGGTCAGATTTAAAGGTTTAAGTTTAAAAAGAAATGCTCAGTTTTTCTGTGCAAAAAAATAATTAAAATAATAAGCATTTAAATCAGAATCAAAAACAAACAAATCAAAGTTTGAACTCGACTTTAATTTTCTTCTTGTAGAAAATTAAACAGGTGATTGAGTCTTTAAGTCACTTTGAGTTTGGTTTCAGTGTGATGTGGAGAGGTCAGGGGTCAAACAGAATATATACAGCACTGTAACGCAGATGTTTCAGCGGCGTTGTTTTACGGACGTCTGATTCCTGAATGATCAGCTGATCAGTTCACAGCAGCTCACAGACTTTATCAAAGATATCCATCGTACAGATGATTACTGAACATCTGGAGATCCGGAAGTCACAGCGAGCTCATGGAACAAAGTAATAAAGATATATCAGGAGCCCCCAGTGTGTGCTGTAAAGCTTTAACATGGGAGTCTATGGTGACTGACTCACTGTGGCGCCTCTGCTGGACTGCAGAGGAACTGCAGCTTTGGTGCTTCTGCAGTTTTATTAGCATAAATCACCTCCGCCTGCACACAGTTTTAATATTACCCTGTTTCTGAGGAGTCCTCGGTTACGTGCGGCAGACCCCTGAGGGACCCCCGGACCACGCCTTTCCCAGCTGCATTTCCTGTCAGCTGCTAATAAAAAGGAAGTCCCATAAAAAGTAAAAGCTAGCGTGCAAAAAACTCGGAACTCTTCTGTTTCAGAAATCACCGTCCGTAAAACAAAGTGCTCCTTGTAGCTTAAAAGGGCGGGGCTTAGCTATGAAGGAGACTGAACCCGTGTGTAAGGTCAGAGGTCACGGTCACACCTGATGTCGGCCCGGCTGTCGGCTTCCTTCCTGATGTCGGCCCGGCTGAAGGAGAACTGGGCCTGGCCCTTCTGCGGCGTGGACGGGTCCTCGGGGACAAACTCCACGATGTGCGGGTTCTCATCGTTGCGGCGGATGCAGCCCTTGCTGATGACGTGCATGATGCAGGAGAGCACGTCGCTGGTGCTGCAGCTGAAGCGCCCGGAGCCCGGAGAGTGAGACGCCTCCTGCTTCTGACACGAGTCCAGCACCTGAAAGGGAACCGGGTCAGAACCACAAAGCTCCACCGCAGGCTTTTATTTTGAAAGGCGCATGTGCACCTATGACATCTGACCTTGAAGACGAGGTTATCGATGTGCATCTCCTTTTCCTGCTTCATGATGTGGACGATCAGGCAATAAATGTAGTTCCTCTTCCTCTCCAGCGTACCCGCTGCATCCTCATCCACATTCAGGTACATTTGTTTGGGCAACAGCCGCACGGACACCGGGTCGCCATCGTGACTGCGAGACGCCACCTGCTCGTTCAGCCGCAGCACACCTGAAACACAGAGAGCCAGAGTCAAACAGAGGTCACAGAGGCGGTGTGACAGAGGGTGGGTGCGCATGAGAGAGGTGGGTCTAACCTCGAATGGGGTCATCCGAGTGGCTGCATGTCAGCGGTCCGCCCTCGTTGATGAGTGGCAGCAGAGCATGCAGCAGCACAGCGGCAGACAGACCCGTCACCTGCAGAAGAGCCTCAACTCCAACCTCCTGCATACGCACAGAAATATGACAGTCAGCGAACATCACAAGCCACGAACGCCATGAATCCTGCGGGCACCAAGACCCTGAGGAGCTACCTGCTGGCTGTTGAACTGCAGCAGGACGAACATCTGCAGCGTGGAGACGTGCAGCGTCCAATGGCCGAATTGCAGCTCGGCGTGACCGAGCCATGTCCACTGCAGCCGCCGAGGCTTCGAGTGACTCAGACCGTACATGGACTGACCTGCAGACAGGAAGTGAGGACACAGACCGCATGAGGCGATCCAGCCTTATGGAATGGAAACCCTGGTTGACAACTGACTTAATCCTGGTTAAACTGAGTTCACAACACAGCGAATTCTGGCTTAGAGTTAATCTGGGTTCACAACAGAGTTAATCACAGTTCAAGTTTGAAATTAGTTCACAGCACACTGATGGGTGGAGTGGCACTGACTGTGGGTGTAGAACTGGGTGAACTGGTTCAGGTAGGTGCAGAGTTCAGCTGGAAAGTGTTTTGCTGGCTCATCCAGGTAGCAGAGGGATGAAACGGCCCAGCAGCGCGGTGACAGAACTAGAACCTGGACTTCTGCCTCTTCCTCTGACTCCACCCACTCCTCCATCATCTATAGCACCAAGTGAAGGACAAAAGGCATCAAAATACTGTAAGACTGAGTTATTAGGCATGTTCTGTTACTGCTGTGAGATGGGGTTTCTTTGACCTGGTCTTGCTCCTGCAGGTTTCGGTCCAGCTGCTGCAGCCGGTACAGGTGGAATTCCTGCTGCAGCTCCGCCGACTCGCTCAGGTTCTTCAACATCTGCTGAGGGAAGCGACTCGGGAAGCAGCTGCCGATCTGATCCACCACGGCGTTCTCCAACCACACGTTCCCCTGAGCCAGCAGCCGGTCGCCCAGGTAGTACCTGCAGAGAGGTGAGAAATATGAGAGGTGGTGAGCTTTAGCGATGCATGCTGTGACATCAGTGCGCTGTTGATGCATTCACACCTGTAGAAGTGCTCGAAGGTGCTGGCGAGCTCCAGGCCTGACAGGAAGAGCACTGGCTCCAGAAACTGCTGCAGCCGCTCCAGGGTCTCCACGCTGCCAGACGCTGTGCCGCCGGCCTGGATCATCTGATCGATGTACTGAGCAAAACGCTCGCTCACCTGCAACAAACGACACCATCACACTGTACACGAGTAACACAGAACTTATTTTGGGGATTCGAGAGCTTTTATAAACTCGGGGCTGGAGCGTGTCGGCACTCACGTGCATGGCTCTCAGGATGGAGAGCTGCAGGAGGGCAGAGGAGAAGCCATGTCGGAGGGCGAGGACGAAGGCAGTCTGCTGTCCGAATAGCTCCTCCATGGCGTTCTTCAGCCGCAGGTAGAGCCTCCGATATCGCTCCACGAAGTCTGGCAAAGTGCAGCTCGACTCCAGGAACTTCTTCACCTGAGGGAGAGGAGTCCCGGTTAAAGTCATTGTCATGTGAACCCTTAAACAATGCGGTCAGACCACCCTCACACATTTTTGATCAACAGCATTCACTGTCTCACCTGGCGCTGCACCACTGCCTGCCAACAGAGGGCGATGCCTGCGATGCTGCTGCTGCTCTTCACTTTGGGTTTGGCTGAAGAGGAGGAGGAGGAGGGTGTGGAGGCATCTTTGTTCTTCCCCTCTTTACCATCTGGAAGAAGACAACATTGCAATTGTTTGGTTTCGAGAGCGCGTGCTCACTGTTGATGAGCTTGACCAGAAACATGAAATGAGAACGCGGCAGCCACAAACAAAGTGAAGCAGTGCCTCTGATCGGTCCTTTCCAGCTGAAAAGAAACGATGTCAGTGACTGCGATGGGAACAGGAAGTCAAATTAAGAGTGGTCCAAACTGAAGGAAAACAAAATGGAGGAAAGGCTCGTCTGAAGGAAGCCGAATGTTTCAGTCTCTTCAGATGAGGACGAGGAGAGTCGCTGGGCGCCCCCTGCTGGAGGCATTTAAATAAGCTGCAAATGTAACTGTGTATCAAACTCCTCTTTGCAGCGCCCCCTGGGGGGCTGTTTTGTTTTTCCTGAAACTGAAATCTGTATCAGCCCATCAGCTACAAATATCTAAAGTTTAACAACCAGCAGGGGGCGACACACCCCCTTCCAACCCTCATGTGGACACATGAGATGTCAGAGCATAGAAACAAAACTAACAGGGTCCAACTGCAGCACCTCCACCCCCTCAGGCACATATCATCGCCTCTGCTGACGAGGAGACGGTATACCACGTTCCTCGAAGGCGTCAGACTCCTCTGATGAAGCAGTAGTTTTACCTTACAGAACACGATGCACTTTTGCAACAAACAATTTTAAATAAAGCCACAAAGTCCAAACAGGATTAGATCTTGTGTTACAAGCCGGCTCAGAAGCCGCAATGTAAGGTGGCGAGGCTCCAAAGCTGACCGCAGACATGACTTTATCCACACCTCACCAGGTGTAGTCAGAGGCGTAACAGGTGTCATTTAAGCTGTTACAGCAGTTATTACCAAAGTTTCTTAACAGAAAGCATCGATGAGTTCACTCTGATCTGACATCAGTTTGTCCAGGCTGACGAGTCGAGCTCAGAGCCCGCGGTTCCTTACTCTTACCACCCTCTGGATCGCATCCCGATGTCGTGTTACACGTTTCTTTAGTGAAGTCGTACTTCAGTCTTTGCAGCTCCGCGCCGTTATCATGTTTGATTAACTAAACTGAACTTTAGAGGACGTAACATTGTTTAGATTTTGTGCAACATTGGTGGAAGTTTTGGCCAGCACAGTGGCGTGGTGGTTAGCACTGCTGCCTCTCAGCTAGAAGGCCTGGGTTCAATTCCGCCCGGGCCCCTCTGTGTGGAGTTTGCATGTTCTCCCCGTGTCCGCGTGAGTTTCCTCCCGCGTGAGTTTCCTCCCACAGTCCAAAGACATGCACTTACTGGGGTCAGGTTAATTGGTCACTCTAAATTGCCCATAAGTGTGAATGGTTGTCTCTCTGTGACCGGATGGCGACCTGTACCCTGCCTCTCGCCCTATTACAGCAGCACCCAACCCTAACGCCCCCAAACCCTAACCCCAACACCCCCCCCCCCCCGGAACAGGATAAGCGGAAGAGATTGGATGGACCTGCAGAGACCCCTCTCACGTTAGTCTGGTGTTTTAACGCTGCAGCAGCTCCTGACAGAACCGACAGATCAGCCTGTTCGATAAACACGACTGATCGTAAGCTCTAGCCTAGCACGTGTTCTGAGGGCTAAAACTCCCATTTTGGTCAATGGTGGCTTTGGAAACATCGGTTTAATGTGAGGGTGAAGAACAAGTTCTGCAGCTCAAACCATCAGCTGGGAGCAGAGGAGGAGTGCAGTCGGACCCGCTAACAGAGCGAGGCCTCTGAACTCAGCTGTTACTTACTCTTCAGCTCTTTGCTTCTGTTGAGACCTTCTGGAGACAAAATAAACTCCTTTAAGTTATTGACGTTGACTGGGGGTCAAAGGTCAGCTTTTCAAACATCCTCAGCTGAACCAGCTATGACTAATGAAGGAAAACGTCCAGGTCTAATTTTTAAACCTTCAAAAGCGACTCAGCTGCGCAGCTTTAATGCCGTCAACCATTTTTAAAGACACACTGCTTTGAAGAAAATAAGATCCTTTATTATTTATGCTTCTTGCAATGAGACAGAAATAAGAGCATCGTTAGAGCACTTCCTGTTTCTGTGCCGTTAAAGATCCTCTGAGGATCTAAAACAGAAGTTTTAAATAAAATGGGGTTTAGATTCCACTAAAACAGAAAAGCCTGATGATGCAGACTGATGTGAAGTGCCAGCAGTCTGAATGGAGTAAACCCAACAGGAAGTGAGCTTAACATGAAAACTATCACAGTAAAAGTAGGAACAAGCTGATGGACTCACTCGATTTGACGGGTGGTTTGAGCTCCTCGCCGTCCACTCTGCTCGTGTCCACGTGGACCAGCAGGTGGGTGAGGCGCCTCACTCGGGAGTTAAAGATGGTGGCCCGGCTTTTACAGCGGCGAGGCGCCTCTGAGTTATCCAGATACTCACTGAGCAGCCAGGACAAAGGGCTGCAAGCCGAGGATTCTGGGTAAACAGAGGAACACAAACGGGACATCAAAATGTGAGACGGCCGAGTTCCCCCTTCAACAGTCTGCTTTAACGAGGTCATAAACATCAGCATGTCCTAATTAATCCTAACATGGATGACCTGACACTTAAATAAAACATCCACCCCACGTCAATCTCCTAGAAATGTCTGGAAGGTTTAAGTGCACAAAAATCCAGATTTTACAAAAAGGTCCAAAAATATTTCCATAAAATAATCAAAAGGAAATACAAATGAAAAAAGTTTAAAATAAAGTCAGAAATGTCTGGGGGGAGGGTTTTTATATATATATATATATATATATATATATATATATATATATATATATATATATATATATATATATATATATATATATATATATATATATATATATATATATATATACATATATATATATTTATTAAAAAAATACTACAAGTTAACGCCAAAACTACATTTTTGATCAGAAACACAGGCCTTGTGTTTAAAAACTTTCAAATATCCCTGAAACACAAAGATCAAGAAAAAGGAAAACTGATTTTAATAAACCGCTAAAGTTGATTATCTATGTTTTATTTTAGAAGTGATGCAGCCTCACTCTGCCTGCCCTGGCAAAAACATTATCATGGTGTGTGCGCACGAGTGTGCATGTGAGCGCACCTGACAGTGTGATGCTGTGCACGATCGGTGTGATCAGAGCCTCCCAGCAGGTCCGACCCAGAGCTTCGGCCGCCTCGGCATCCGGCAGGAAACGGTCAGCGAACATCTGCTCGTGTCTCAGAGCACTGTTCAGCCTGCACGCACACACACACACACACACACACACACACACACAGTTTTTCATGGAGTACTCTTGTTGTACTTGCTACAGTCAGTAAGAGTATTTTCTAATATTTTAACAGTATCATTACATTAGTTTTCAGAAGTATAACTGCAGAAGGGTTCCAGCTTTTAGGGTATTTTAATGTATTTTTATTGCAGTACTATCACAGTATTGGCAAAGTATTTTTGTTGAAGCGCTGCAGGCTATTTTTCTTAGTACTTTCAGAGCGCTGAGCACTCTCAGTACTTTCTGTAGTACAGTAAAAGTCGCCTCAGTCAGATTGAAATGGCCCACGGAACTTCATCGGTCTAGTGTTAAAAAAAGAAGAAAAAAAATCTGTCGGATAAAATCCAACTCTTCCAAATATCGGACAGTTTGGGAGTCTAATATCGTATTTCAAGGCAACGGCTTTCTGCTTCATCTCTGGATTTGCTTCTGAAAATTTTATGATCTCATATTTTTGCTCACAAGTGTCGGTTTGTAGCTTACACTTGCCATGATTGTCTCCGGTGAAACGAACTGATTCGACCAGTGCAGCCAATGCAGACGTCATGTGACTGCACAGACACTCACGCGACCTCCAGGCATTGTTAGGGTGTGTCGTTGTGCATGAACGAGCCGATGCATGGAGACTGTGTAGATAACGGAAGTGGGCGTGGCGGGAGCTGATGAGGGCTTTAGCGCTAAACTCGTCCAATTTATGCAATTCACATTTAATTGGAAGCATATTACAACGGGACCAGATTTTTCACCTGAGGTGGCAGAAAATCCAACTTGTATGATCTGACTTCGATGATTTCATTGATTAATGTTAGGAACTATCAGGACAGAAGCCATCCACCTAGAGCGAAAATCCGATTTCTGCGACTTTTACTGTACTTGTCCTTGTTAGAAAGAGATGCAGTACTCAGAGTGTGTTCTCTGTATCTTTGCAGTATTTATACTTGTTGAAGAGCTGCAGCAGCTGCGTCTTGTCCTCGATCACCTCCTGACACCAGGTGTGGGCCTTGGTGCTGTAGAACAGGTAGGTCCGACAGCACAGCTGCTCCTTGAACACCGGCCAGAACGTCGGCTTCGGACCCAGAACCTCGAAGCCGTGGACCCGGGTGTCGATGCCCCCCTGTGACAGAGAGGAACGAGGTCAGCAGGAGGACAGAAAGCTGAAGGAACCAGAACTGAGCGCTGAGTCTGACCTGCTGGCACCGCTTGACCCTGATCTGGATGATGGACCAGAACCGTGTCATGTTCTCCAGCAGAACCACGCGGTTGGCTGACGGCGGCACATTCACCTGCCAAGATGTGCAAAGATGGACAGATGAGGGAACACTTCACGTGAATGAGGACGGGCATCTCAGAGACTCGTACTCACGGTGTTGAGCTCTGTGTTGATGTTAGTGGGCTCGTCTCCACCCAGGACCAGAATCCGGGCCGGCATGTAGCTCGAGTCCTCGCTGGCCACCAGGATGGCGAGTTGCCTGAGCAGAGACACAGAGGTGGTCAAACATGCGTTTCCTGAGCAAAGGAAGCAGACACAGAGGAGCCGGAGCCCCGCCTACCTGATGATGACACCTTTGTGCATGAAGATGTTAATGAAGTGCGAGCCGGTGCAGCCATTC
Organism: Pterophyllum scalare; assembly: GCA_024447675.2. Taxonomy (NCBI): domain Eukaryota; kingdom Metazoa; phylum Chordata; class Actinopteri; order Cichliformes; family Cichlidae; genus Pterophyllum; species Pterophyllum scalare. Next base: position 137,550 of record JAMQGT020015136.1, read on the forward strand.
GACTCCCAGTAGGTTTTCGGGTTCTTGTCGGTCAGCTTGTTAGCTCGGTGGTGATTGGACGAAACCTCCACCTTCTCCCAGCATTTATCCTCCTTCAGCTCCACGCTGGACCCTGAAAACAGCACCAGGAACATCAGTTAGATCCAAACTTCCTCACCCAGTCCCATTTAACACAATTACAGACGAAGGGTCTGATGTCACGGAAACAGACTCCTCCTACAATTAAAGTCGAGTCGCTGCCAAACGCTCGACCAGGATTGGACACCAAGGATCTCTTCTTCTCTTGTCTGTTCTCGCACACGCCTGCTGACAAAGACTTCCAGCAGCAGAGGTGAAATGTCAGGATTTAACAAACCTTGGCACAGATTCCTGAGGAACACGTCGAAGAAAGGGATGTTGATTGGCTGGTGGCTGCGCCGGTGCTCCTCGATCTGACCCAGCACCATCTGACAGGAAACGGGAAGCAGTTTCTTTAAAAACGCTCCTGATCAAACTTGATTGAACAGACGCGGTTAAACACAAACTGAGTCGTCGTCTCAAGGTGACATAAGCTCCTCCCCTCCCCCTTTCTGGGTACCTGGATGCATCCTGCAAGCACGCTGGTGGTCATTTTCTTGTAGAGACTGGCATACTTCTCGCAGTCCGTGATGAGGTCTCGCAGCTCGGTGACCAGCAGTAGGTTGGTGCTGTGTTTGTCCAGCGCCTTCACCAGCGCCTCTTTGGTCCCCAGGCGACACATCACCACGGCGTAGTCTTTGTTCAGAGACGCCAACCGGTACAGGAAGCGGATAAAGAGCTGCACCACCTGCGGGAGGAAGCAGCAGGTTAGTTGATGTCAGCAGCTTTACCTCTGACTGTGCTGTGAGCGTGCTCCCTCACCTCTCTGTCATTGACGAAGGCCGTCATGGACGACAGGCAGGGCTCGATGCTCTCGTGCCACGGGAGCACGTCCTCCTGGTAGTTATCCAGGAACTTGTTCAGGATCCTGCAGGAACAAAGCTAATCAGACCAGATCGACAACATCAACAACAAGGTAAGCGGGGTCAGGGGTCAATGTACCTGAGGATGGAGAGCTGGACGGCCCGGTCGGCCCGGTGCTGCTCCATCAGTCGGACCAGGTCCTGGTAGGTGTCCCGACTGTGAGTCACCTGCACACAGGACCCAGAGTCAGGACATACACCTGTATTCAACAGCAACTGCAGCACACCTGCAGTGTGTGCGTGCGTGCGTGCGTGCGTATGTGTGTTACCTGGCTGCGCTCCTCCTCCAGCTGTGAAGCATCATCGCACAGCAGCTGCTCCAGAGTCTGGATCACCTCTTTGGTGGCCGTCATCTCCTTCAGACTCACAACCAACATCTGGAGCTCGGTGTCCTTAAAGTCCAGCTGCTCGCAACTCTCTGAGCACACCATCAGTTTGGATTAATAAGGACACGTAACTCCAAATTTGAATCATTAGTGATAAACGTATTTAAAATTCGTGACTGGCTGTCTGTACCTTTGCTCTCCAGCTTATGCACCATGGAGATGTGGTTGAGGGCGATGATGGCGAGCATGGTCTCGGCCCGTGACAGAGTCAGACACTTCTTGAGGACGGCGGTGACGTCACAGGCGACCAGCTGCTCTGCGAGGCTCTTGTGGTTGGATATGAGCATGATGATGACGAGCAGCCCATTCCGCACCGACGGCACGCAGCTGCACAGAGGAGGGCGTGTCAGTACTAGGCGGTCACATGGTGTGAATGGTAACAGCTGACCCAAAGGTCACTCACCCTTTTGTGTTCAGCATGAGATCGATGGCGGCTGGAATCGCACCCAGCAGGCCTTTAGAGCCCTCGGGCGTGGCCGAGCCGATGCTGGCGAAGATCTCCAGCATCATCTGGGTGCCGGACTCTGAGAGCGGGGGGCTGCTGCCGACACTGCGCAAGTCGTGTTTACTGGCGCCGGTGATGACCTTTAGAGTCTGAGGGGAACAGGGGCCAATCAATGATCATTTCACCTCAAACATCAGCAGCAGATCAGCTGTGAACAGATGTCTCACCGCCAGCGCCAGCTGCTGGACGTGTGCCACGCCTGAGAACTCCTGCATGCAGGACAGGATGGCTTTGACCCCGCCTTCGGTGGCGAAGGAAACCCTCCACTCATACTTCAGCATGAGGAGGTGTGTGAGTCTCAGCATGCTCACAACCACATCTTTAGAGGAGGAGGCGAGCAGCTCCACCAGCAGCTTCAGCACCTTATCCCTATGAGAGAAACATGTTGTCACAATTTACTTCCTGCAGCAGATCACGTTTCTGCTGATGCTTTCGACAGAAACTCGGATCAAATGTTCACATCAGAACCACAACCAGAGGATTTAAAGGGACAGTCAGTCAGTTATTTAGGTTATTTAATAGGAAAGGAGGGTGCTGTACTCAGAAATATACTAAGATGAGTGCGTAATTACATCCTCCAACAAACTGATGCCATCTCATGAACTTATATTAAAAATTATTGGCAGCCAGTAAGGTGCCCCCACTGTATTTGAATATAGTGGCTGGGAAAGACACCTCTGTTCTGACTAACGGGTTTACATGGAGACAGGCCACAAAGGCAGAAGAGAAGTCGTTGGAGGAGTCTTCACCTTCAGACTCAAGATATGAAGATATTCACTTTTATTTATATAGCACCAAATCACAACGAACAGTCGCCTCAAGGCGCTTTGTATTGTGGGTAAAGACCCTACAATAACACAGAGAAAACCCAACAGTCAAAATGACCCCCTATGAGCAAGCATTTGGTGACAGTGGGAAGGAAAAACTCCCTTTTAACAGGAAGAAACCTCCAGCAGAATCAGGCTCAGGGAGGGGCAGTCATCTGCTGTGACCGGTTGAGACTGATGGGAGAGAGACAGGACAAGACATGCTGTGGAAGAGAGCCAGAGATTAATAATAACTAATGATTAAATACAGAGTGGGGTAAACATGCAATAATTAAAAAGAAAAGAGGTGAATGAAAAGAAACAGTGCATTATGGGACCCCCCCAGCAGCCTAGGCCTATAGCAGCATAACTAAGGGGGGGTTAAGGGTCACCTGATCCAGCCCTAACTATAAGCTTGATCATAAAGGAAAGTTTTAAGCCTAATCTTGAAAATAGAGAGGGTGTCTGTCTCCTGAATCCAAGCTGGGAGCTGGTTCCACAGAAGAGGGGCCTGAAAGCTGAAGGCTCTGCCTCCCATTCTACTCGGAAGTATCCTAGGAACCACAAGTAAGCCAGCAGTCTGAGAACGAAGTGCTCTATTGGGGTGATACGGTCCAACAGGACAAGCACAGAGATGAGTCCACTGTCAGAGGCTGTAGGATCATTTATAACCTTCACTAATGCTGTTTCTGTACTGTGATGAGTTACTTAATTTTGGTTTTATTTAATAGATATAATGAAAATGTTAATGTTAATAGTTATTTAATAGTTCTTAATGAGATGAATTCTAAAACCTGACTGAAACTCTTCAAATAAACCGTTCCTCTGCAGATGATCAGTTAGCTGTTTTACAACTACTCTTTCAAGGATTTTGGAGAGAAAAGGAAGGTTGGAGATTGGCCTATAATTAGCTGTGGTCAGAGCAGGGCTGCAACTACAGATTATTTTGGTAGTCAACTAATCTGTCAGTTATTTTATTGATTAGTCAGTGATTATTTCCATCTTCCCTCACCTGTTCAAACCTGCCCATCTGTTAACATCACCTTGTTGTCTCTTCTCACAATTAATACAATGACCCATAAAAATGAGTTTGAAACTAAGCAAATGTATTTTAACATTAATGTGAGCATCACAATATCAAATAAACAATGCATATTAAAGTGAATGCAATTTTGATTTTTAAATGAAAATATAATGTGCACATCAATAAAAATGGCCTCTGTCCAAAAGTTCAAATAAATCAAAAAGATTTTTCTGTGCAAAACAGCTGAAAAGTTTACAGATGATTCAGTTCATACAGAGGCTTACTGTTCAGCACGAATGCTGATATTAATGTGAAAAACAAATAGGAGCCAGCGTAGCTGCTCCTGCTGTCCTTCACTCGTTAGCTAACGTAACTGAAATGTGGCGCTTATCAAACATCATCCATGAGAGCTCGTCTCCAACAGGTAAACTAATGGAAACATTCCTGTACAAACAACAGGTACCAACGACGTACCCATCCAGAGCTGACGTCACAGCTCCAGGGTCCCGGCGTGTTACAGGCTCAGCGTTGCAGCGACGCTGGAAGGAAAGCTCTGCATTCAGCCTTACTTTGGTTTCTGTCAAACGCTCCCGCACCTCTGACAGTCTGCCTCCATTTACTTTCATTTTCTCCACCCTCCTCTCTGTTCGACCATTGTTTTGTTCACGTTATGTTCTTCTTCGTTGGTATTGTTGTTATTAGCAAACAATGGAGGCAATACAACTGAATACGACGCGTCGACATTAGAAATTACACGTCAACTAATTTTTGTATTTGCCGTCATCGATTATGTTAACGAATCGTTGCAGCCCTGGGTCGGAGACGGGGTCCCCCTCACCAAAGGAGCATCATAAAATCCGCTTCCTCCTCGCCTCATCTCCTGAACTGAAGTCGGGGCTCTGACACACAGAACGCGCACAAACACATTCATTACTGTTGCGGTCACCGACGGCAGCGGATGAGACCTGCTTCACCGACAGTTTTACAGCCTCCTCCCTTACAGCCGACTGACAGCCGCACTCACGATAGATGAACGGCAGCCAGAGCTTTGGAGGCGATTCGAACATAAAGTACTGAAAAATATGACAGTGGGATTTCTGTTGACGGGGCCCCGTCTAAATTTAATGTTACTGATCTCTGACTCAAACAGGTTTGTCCTGCAGCAGCCACCGTAGCTGTGATTATGCACCTGAACTGTGACTGTTAAGAAAACAGAACTGACTGCAGTCTGCTAAACCTGCTGATCAAATTTTACATTTTAAGGAAAGAAATTTAAGAAATAAAATCAGTCAAAACAAACGTCTCCAAACCCTCAGCAGACATTACAGCCTGAAGGACGGCACAGAGTATTTCCTGGTCTCTCACCGTATGGTCTGGGCTGAGTCGCTCCTCATGGCGTTGCTTTCTCCTGCGCCCCCTCCAGCAGCCGGGTGAGGAAGAGGATGGCGGCAAGCTGCTGGGCTTGGTCTGAGCCAGCCCCACCCTTCTTCAGGATGTCCACCACCTCCCCCAGCTTCTCCAGCACCGTCTTCTTCCCCTGCACCCGCGGACTGTTAAACACTGCAGGAAGACAGAGTTCATCAACAGCTGCAGTCCATTTCCTCCTGTTCCCTATACAGTAAATGGACTGCTTCTTACTCTACACAGAGCTTTATACTACAGGTCACACAGGCAGCAACTCGGGGTTCTGCACCTTCGGACACTTTGGCACACAGACTGAAGCAGCCGGGGATGACCGGCTCTACAGCCACCCCAAACGACTTAGTAAAAATCAGACCAAACTCCATGTCAGACATCACTCTAAAATGAGCCAATTTCGGAATGAAGTTTGGTTCACGTCCCTCTCCCACCTTTCATCTTGTCCTCCAGGTCGTCGGGATATTTGCTCTCATCCTCTGTGGGCAGCTCGCTCTCAGTCTCTGAGCTGCTGCAGCCTGAATCCACAGGAAGATCCTTCTTGGCCTTCTTGGAGACGGAGCCCATCGCTGAGGAAGAGGAGGTTGAAGCAGAGGAAGAAGAGAAGCTCTGTCCTCCACCGCCACTTCCTCCCAGACTGGATGAACTCAGGGAGCTTTCAGCTGCAGGGAATAAAAACCCCCCCAGTCAGAAATGGTATGTTGAGGACAGATATGTTGGGAGACGTGGTGTTTGTCTTCTCACCCAGCAGCTCTTCGTCCTCCAGACTGGCTCCGCCTCTCTTCAGGTAATGTTTGGCAAAAGCGTGGGAACACAGCAGGTCGCTCAGGCACGATGATGGCAGTTTCTGCTTCAGGTAGTGGAGCAGCTTCTTGGCCACGTCTCCGGGGACCAAGAGGCTGATCAGAGATGAGTCATCCAGCTCCGCCTCCTGAGGACAGACATGGTGATGCTCTTAGTTCACTGAAACACGCTCGAGCTAGAGCTCGATATCCAAACTGGTGCAAGGGAATTCCAGCACTCTACTCCATTTTTATAAAGGGACCAAATGTAAATGGACAGCTGCGAGTTATTTTTCATTAAGTCTTTAAAATTCATTTTCTTTATTATTTAATAAATTAATTTCAATGCACACATGCAAAACAAATCCAAAGAGAGCTGGAACATTAGGAGGACAAAGGAACGCACAAAAGGCCTCGAAGCCCACAAAAGACAAGTGGGGAATGATCCCGGGATCCTTTCCATGATCCTTACTGTGTAAGAAGTGAAGGCAGCTGCTGTACAAAGGAGGAAACACATTCTCACCTCCACGCTGAGGCAAAGGATTCTCCACAAATGGTTCAAAATCGGCACTTTGTTCTCAGTTAGGTTTATTTGTAATATTTGTTTTATTTACCATGGAAAGGCTCCTGTGATCATCCCTAACTCATAAAACACCAGACTAGGGCTGAGCGAGTTTTTAGGAAATATCGATATGTTTTCATATGCGATATAAGATGAGACAATATCGTTTATATCGATATAGTCTATATCACGTTACAATCAAACTTGTAGATCCACCAGTTGACCTTTTTTTTTTTCCTCTTCCCATTCTTGGCCACAGCGGCTTTCGTCCATAGTGGAGAGAGACAGGAAATGGGGGGAAAGACATGGGGGAGGACACACGGGCAAACTGGCGACAGGCCGGGATTTAAACCTGCACCACCCGCACTGCAATGTGGCATATGCATGTGATTGCCGGCTTCACCACTAAGCCACCCGGGTGCCCCAGTCCACCTTTCTCTTCTCCCTCACAGCTTCACCTGTAAATCATGCAGGAAGCGACAGCATGGCAGTGTTGATGATTTAGCAACTTTGTTATTAGATTTAGCAGCTTTTCAGTCCCCCCAGCAACAAATTTAGTGACTTTTTCAGGTGACGTCAGCAATTTCTGGAAACCTGAAATCCTCCGCTGTCGCCGTGCTTTGTGGGCATACAGCCTTCGTACTGCGTCCGTTCGTACGCTTTGGCATCGCCCGGACCCCCAAGAGTCCCTGGCAGCAGTCGAGTGGGCCCCATTATACCACAGCGCCATAGTTGGTTGGTTTGTACCGTCAGTCACGTGACCTTAATAGCAGAAGTGCGTCTTTCTTGTCTCATGATGCAGCCGGCGGATGCTTAGACCCCACATTGAGTGGGTGGGCCCGTTGCTGTGATACGTCAGTGCATATGTCTGGATTTACTGAGCTGGCTGAGATCTTGCTGACTGAAGGAAGTTTGTTCATTCAGTCTGTTAGCATGTTGTGTTATCTGCACAGAGTACTAGGTGTACAGGAGTGCACACAGGAGGAAGCACTTTGGTGAAGTCTGCTTCACTGCATACTGGCTTTGTAAAGAGTAAGTCAGCCTTTTTATGTGTTTGCTCCTTTTCAGTTTACATTTTAATAGCACAGCTGAGAGTCTTTTCATAGAGGAAAAAATAATTTATTTGAGGAGCATTATTATTTAAATATGCCAATAGTTGATTTTTGAGCAGTTTCTCATGCACATCTACAGCTGAATGTTAAAAGTCTCTGTGTGACATTTGGGACATGTAGCTTTGACTTGTTTATACCTTTGGGAAGAAAAAAATATTGAGATCTATATCGTATATCATCATTCAGATAAAAAAATATCAAGATATTACTTTTGGTCCATATCGCCCAGCCCCACACCAGACTGTTGATAAAAACTGGCTCCAATTAGTCTTAAAACATCAGATCACACAAACGTGTCCAAAACCCTTCGTGTAATAAATGATGAAAACGCTGGAGAATGATGTGAGATACAATTTAACAGTCTTACTTCTCAGGAATTGATTTTCTAACAGGCTGTGCAGCACACTTTGGAAAAAGTACCAGGGGGCTTTAGTAAAGAGATGCAGACTGAAGGCGTGGACACTGACAGCATAACTGAATGAAGGTGACTTCACAGTGACTCGTCATCATTCAGGTGTTCTGTGTTACAGAGATTTGCTTTGTAAACCCAGCCTTGTTCTCATTATTTTAGCCTATAAACTGAAGGCTGTGTCCACATACTCCTGGATGTCACCAGTGTAAAAACATGAGACATTTTGCTGCTCTGATCCAATCTCGAGCTTCAGCTTTTACCTGATCATCGAGGTCTCTGCAGCAAAATGCTGTTGACCTCCTGCTGCTGCTTCGGCTCCAGTTTCTTGATGAAGAAGAGGATCTCCCACCACTCAGCTCTGTTCAGAGTGGCTGACTCCGTGTGCAGACCCTCTGAGTAGGTACGGCAGAGAGTAGAACCGCCGGGAGAGCTGAGAAAAAAGGTCTGGCTCACTGAGAGAGAGAAGAGATTTATTCAGACTGTGCAAAGAAGCAAAAGAACCAGCAGGTGGTGTTCAGTCATCGGCTCCTACTCAGCAGACAGTTTGAGCGTCTCGGTCAGCGAGGAGGCCTTTTCCTGCGTCTCCTTCTCAGCCTGACTGCTGCTGCCGCTGCCCAGAATCTCCACCATGTGCCAGTGGACCCAGTAAGTCCTGGACAGGGAGTTCCCAGTATAACTTCCTGAACACAGCAGAGAGGAGTCCAGAGCCAGGACCCATTAATCTAAGGACTGTGCCTGGAATCAGAAGGCAAAGGCAGCACCACAGCAACAGAAATAGAAAAATTAGTCACAGCTGATGATGATCCAGGGATCAAATGCAGGTACAGAAGAAGACGCTTCCTCTGCTCTGACCTGTTCTGAGCAGCTGCCTATCCCACATGAACCTGAAAGTTTACCCAGAATGCACTTTGTGTTTTTAGTTTTGTGAGCAGGAAACTTCACAAACTGATTTGGTTGCAGAGCTTAAATGTGTTTCTCAGCCCTGAAGCTTTCATGTGGATTTCTGCTGGATGTAACGATGGCTCAAAGTTCAAAAGCGCCAGATTAGGAGCCATCCTGTGCACTGGAGGGCTTTAAAATCTGACAGCATTCCTCGTTTGAAGGTAACATTTTGCACAGCTTCAATGACTATACTGAATTACAGTAAAAAAGTAAGTAATAATAATAATCAGCTGATTGTGGGGTGGTTGGGTGGAACGGTTCTCAGCCACAATATTCTGCAGGTAAATAATCCTCACAGCAGGATCAGCCTGATTTACTAACGACCCTCTGATCACCAGTACTTACTGCCCTCTGCTGGCGATTTCCTGCACTGCACTGAAAAATGACTCAATCTGTGCGTTTAATGAGTTTAATGTTGAACACCAAGTCTGGATTTCTGAGTAATACAGCCTAATCCTTCTCCACATCTGCACTGAAGCCTCGCCCCCGGCAGAGGTACAGCCCTCCTTCCAGGTCCAGTCTGTTTCTCCCCACCTTTACTTCTGCCAACCAAATACAGATTTTTCACTTTTTTTTAACCTTTTAATTGCCTCCTCGTCCTCTGAGTGAATTAAAAACAGTTCTAAA